>QVNV01011980.1:0-17166 GCA_014825455.1 Pseudomyrmex pallidus
TTGGAATTGTAATCTAACTACACAATATATATATATATCTATATATCGTGGTATATAAAATCTACGCTTATATAATCAGATTAACAACAAGTTTTGCGTTCCGATCCTTTCCGCTACACCGACGACGTAATCTTGTGTTCTACTCTCTTGACATATATCTCACATATCGCGTCAGTGATAATGTAATTATTATATATATATATATATTTTATCGGTAGTATTATTGTTTTATTATCGTTATTATCGTTATATTCTCGACTGCTGCGTTTTGTACACGAGCACTTGTGTGTGCGCGCGCGCGGAAAAGTTTTGCTCTGGAACAAGAGGATGAGTTACTGCACGAGAAAAATTTGACCAAACGTTTTGTCTTGCCAACAAAACGTTTTTTTCAAAACAGTAGGTCCAGTTAGTTCTTCTCGCTGCGACAGCAAAACTGTTTTCCCGCGCGCGTTTATGTGTGTTTGTGAGATATTTTTTATCAGGGAGCGGTTGTCACGCGCGCGATCCTTCGGCCACCACCGGCCAGTGTAACGGGATATCGTAGTAAAAGGACGGGCGATTGTTTTTTTTTTTTTTTGTTTTTCAAAGAATTACAATTATGAAGAGAGAGACGTCTCTATATAAGATATTATTGACTTCGATTTACACGCTATTAAGGACACCCTCGAATTGATCGATGTTTGGTCGCGTCCCGCGGAGACGCGTCTCCTTTCTCCTCCTCCTCCCCTTTCTCCTCTTAAAACCGCGTTTTTTTTTTTTTTATTCTTTTTCTTCTATATTACTACCGCTAATAATTGCCACAGGTCAATTGACACTAATGACACCTTCGATCACCGAAGGATCGTCGACGCTCAATCGCGATAGCTATTACATTACGATATAGAAAGTTGCGAGAAATTAGACGTTAGGTACGGACTCCTCTGCTAACGAACTCAAAACCTAATTTTTTTTTTTTTTTTTTCCGTTTCGTTGATGCTCGAGACGCGGACCCGTAATTTGCGCCATCAGGAGCGAGGATTTCGAGCCTTGTGTTTTGGTTAATTTGTTCAATCTAGCGCTTCTCACGAAATCTAACGAAGAATCAATTTACGTGTCGATTGAAGTTTTCCGATATTTGTGTGCATGTATACGTGTGCGCGCGAGAAAAACTGGTTTCTAAAGATCGTGGCCGAAATTTTGCGATTCTCCTGTGACGATATCTTCTTCTCTTCCGCTTCTTCCGCATGTGAACGCGTGGGGAGAGTACAACAATCTCTCCCACGAGTTGTACGCGCGACCGATCCCGCGATCTCCGCGCGATCGGTAGCGCGAGACTGGTCCGCTGGATGAAAGATCATCTAAGGCGCCTTTTTTTTTTTTGCTATTTGATCGGCGCTTCCTAAAACCTGGAAGCCGTGCGCGCATCGATGCGCTCGATAACAAAGGGAATGTGTTCGCTTATTTCATCCCCGGCAAACGAGAGATAATTCGAAAATAATATTCGACAATTGCTAGCTACGCCTTTTGTTTTTTTTCGTTGTGTCGAGCGCATCGCGATGCTGCATTTTAATGTATATATATAATATATATGCATACTGCACGTAGTAATATTTTTCTCATTGGTTGTCTCTAACGGCCTAATACAATATAACAGGTAAACGTAGTGAACAAACACGTCGAACGTTCAATAAGTCATACGATCTAAGCTTTCGCGTTAGTATTACGTCATATAACATACGAATGTGTATAATATATATATATATATGTACGCTAGATTTATTATAATAATCACACTAAAGCGTCTGCACGATCCTTGCGATCTCTTACGGATCGTTCGCGATTTTTTTTTTTTTTTTTTTAAAGAACTGACCGACTCTCATGTCGAAACAACACATACAGCGAATATTGCATTCGACGAAACACTCGCAGGATAAAACAATAGAGTACGCAAAATTAAAATTCTATTATTTTTTTGTTGCTCGAAATCTAGAGAGCTTCTTTTTTGCGTTGGTGTAAAATTTGATTTAATTTGAAAGTGAAGGATGTAAAACAGACGAGATCGGATTCACACCAAAAGTCTCGTACGAGACACGCGATCTTCTCTCTTGAGATTTCTGCGAGAATTTCTGCCGAACTCGTAGTCGACGACATTTGCGCCCGATGATTTCATCGCGCGCTCGAAAGATCAAAGGATCCCGGAAGCGGAGCTTCTTTCGCACACCCGTTCACCCGATTTTTTGTTCTCGATCCGTTCGAGAGTCGATTTTTTTTCAAGGAACGCGCAGTATTTTTTGTAGTGTTGTGTGATCTGTAGATACTTTCATCGGATAAGGCTGCGTTAATTATTGTCTCTTTCAGCGCTTAGTTCGCCCCACTTGTATGGAAAAAAAGAAAATTCTCCGATCCTTTCTCCTTCCTCTTCTCGTCTTTCTTACGAGGGGGGGGGGGGGGTGTGTTCTTTTCCGTTTGTTTCTGTTGTTTTTTTTTTCTGGAAAACACAAGATGTACGTACACACGCGAGAAAAAAACAAATTTTTCTTTTTCTTTCGTGCTCGCGCTCACGAGGGATCGATCCTTTGATCTCGCGAAGTCTCTCTCTCTCTCGCTCTCTCTCTCTCGAACGATGCCGGGGGGATTGCACTCGAGAGTCCGCGCGGCAGCGTTTTTTTCTTCTGAAAACGAAATCATCTCTCGCGCGCGCGAAAAAAATGTTCCCTCATATTTTCGATGGCGAATACATATGTAATCCACGCAACAGGCGCTATATCACACGTGATATAAGGAAAATATACACATATATATGTATATATATATATATAAAAAAATACAAATATATTCCGAAACATTGCGTCGGATAGGAATTCCCGTTTGCGTCGACAATATGTATCAAAGGAAAAACTTTTTCTTTTGTGTACACACGTTGACTATACACTATGTATATCTCACTTTTCTCTAAAAACACTTTTCGTCAAAACTGAAAAACTTCAGTTCAACGTCTCGACATTCGGCCGCACAAACACAACGCTCTCTTCTTTTCTACTCTTAAACAAGCTGCATCTCTACGTACATACGTGTATGTGTGTGTGCATCTTTTTAGAGTCTAAGATTAGAATATAAAACGCGATCAATTGTCAAAACGCATTCCCTTCGAACGGTACTCAGGCATTTGCGACGTATAAAATGTATCACGATCGTACGCAATGAATATACATATATGTATATATATATGTCTTCTTCCGTCTGTGTTCGTTTCGCGCCACGTCCGTGATTAATAAACAATAAACAATAGAAGATCGAAACTCTTCGCAACAATCAATTTCAACGAATCTCAGCATATAATTTCAACAAAGAATTGCCGATAAAAATCGCCAATAATATCGTTTTTTTTTTTAAACAGCATAAATTACACACTTTAATACTAGTAATTGTATTGTCTCTCTTTTTCTCTCTCTGTCTTTATTCGAGGACGATTCGCGCGATTACACGTTGCTCGAAGAAATTTGTGGCGTAGCGCGGTCTTAGTCAGCATTTCCGTACTTTCGCTCAATTGTGTGGAAAACACGTTAGTAAAAAAACTCCGTCGTAGAATTCGCGATCGAACGAAAGCAAGCAAAATTACTCGTTCGTCACACCACCATCGACAGCACCACTTAGGGTGCTAATGCCTGTGTACTCTTTTCCCCTTCCCCCCGCGCAAATATTGTCTGAATTCTTCTACAACAGTTCGAGAAAGAAAAAAAAACAAGATAAACGAATAGCCGTTTTAGCTCTTATCTATAATATATACCTCAAACGGCCGCTTCGATTTCGATAACAAGCTAAAAATAGCACTTCCGACAGCGAAACTAGCTTTTATTATTATCTTCTATTCTCTTCGCTGTCTTCCTCGAGTAAGAAAGGAGAAGGGACGTATGCGAAGTCGCTGAGCGTTTCATTTCACGATCGCGCGCGCGCGCGCACGCCGGTGTCGTTATCCGGCGACGAAAAACCATCGTCGTCGGGCGTGACAACGGCGTGACACGCTGCGTACGGGATCGCGATTTCTTTGAGCAAAGCAAAAGGTCGGAAACGAGCGAGGCGATTTCTTCCGCATTAGAACAGGCTGGGGCATACTGGGGGATTCATCTCGCCGAAGACGTTGAGCTCGTACAGCGACGCGAACACGATGAATATCAAGTACCAGACCATCAGTATCAGGCCGTACCGTCGGTCCAGTTTCCAGCCGTTCAGATGCGTCGCCACCACCAGGAATACCACCGTCGACAACAGAGAAACGGTCGAATACGTCAGACCTAAAGGAGATACAAGATTGCATCTTACGCGTATTGCATATTATGTACAAGATGTACAGTTTTGCCTTTGCATCATTAAAAGATGGATATATAAAACGTTTCGCGCACCTCTGCTGGTAACGTTCACGTGTGAACCGGGCTGGATCATGGCGGTTTGTATGAACCACGGAAGGCCGAGACACACCAGAATGTCGAAGACGTTGCTGCCCACGGCGTTACTGACCGCCATGTCGCCGAGGCCCTCCTTTATGACCGCTAGCGAGGAAAGAGCGTCCGGCACGCTCACACCAGCGGCAACGAAAGTCAAGCCCATCACAGTGTCGGGAATACCCAAGGTGCTTCCTGCAAAATCATCGATTCTTTTTTGCCCCCAAACAAATACACTCGTTACAATAAATATCAATTATATCCCGAGCGACGACGTTACCTATGATCGTGATCATCCACACCATTATATAACTGTAGAAGCTGATCCAGATCATCGATATGCAGAAGGTGAAGGGATACCAGCTTCGCCACTTCTCCTGTCGGCAATCCGGCATCGTCGCGCGGCACATGAAGTGAATGGGGTAAACGAGGCCCCAGCTGAACAGGGTCCATTTGTTGCCGTCCGTCGGCATCACGAGGGGCGACACTTCGTTGGGATCGGGTTCCTTCGCTTTGTAATACTCGGGCCGTTTTGGTGCCGATTGCTGTTGCTGTTGCTGTTGCTGCTGCTGCTGCTCGGTCGTTTCTTGAACGCCGTTTCCTGAAGAATACAAAGAACCTTCGCTCTTCAAGACACTGCTGCGGAAATTACGAAAGAAAAAAAACGTGAAAGCGACAGATTACCTTCCTGACTCTTCATTTGTTCGGTAACCGGCGAGTTGGGACCGGTGTAGGATAGCCGATCCTCTTGCAAGGACCTGTAGCTCACCAGGGCGCTCTCTTCGGCGGGCTCGTCGTCCTTAGGCAGAAACGGAATGTTGTACGACTTCGCCCAACGTTCCAACTGAGTGTTGAACGAAAGCGCCACGCAATAGACCGCGTACATGACCAACATAAACAGGGACTCCAACCTAAAGAAAGATTTCGTAAAAATTTTATTTTAATCACGTTTCTCTCTCGCAATTTTCGTCTACGTGGAGTCACATCGGTTATACCAAGATATGGACTCGTTGAAGATAGTGCCGAGCATCACGAGAATCGAGATAGCGTAGAAAAAGCAATCTCGACAGAGAGGCCACCAGTTCAGCTTTGAGGCCGTTGGCGTGCACAGGCCGCAGATCGATATAACGAACATTATGTTGAACACGGCGCTACCGATAACGCCGCTCACCTGAAATCGCACAGAACGAGAGAGATTTGATTATCAAATTTTTATTTTCGCTCTCAATTTTCGCAGCGGGATAAATGTTCGCTCGCTCGCTTTTACGTAACGCGACACCGACGTGTGTTTCCCTTTGTGGTTAAAAAAAAAAAAAAAAAAAAAAAAAAAAAAAAAAAACACGCGTCTCATAGTTCGCGCTCTGATGTTTAACGTAGGCATCGAAGCGTGCGATTACGCGATTATTACATACTTACTCCGATGTCATCCTTGGCGAAGAACACGCCGATGATCACCGTCGCTAATTCGGGCGCGGAAGAACCGGCCGCCATGAAAGTCGCTCCGGCGACGTCGGGAGACAGTCTTAATTCTGAAAAAAGAAGAGAAGCGATTTTCTAGAATAATAATTGCGAAATGAGATAATTGGACAATTGAAAAGTCTTCGTCATACAACAAGTCCGGCTGTTTTTATCTGAACGACAGCAATGTGCTATATATCTCGGCAGAAAAAAAATCTGAAGCGAAACACAATCTTCTCGCGTAGAAATTTCTGCGCGTAACGTTACAACAACCTCTCTCTTTCTCTCTTGACATGAATACGTTATTATCTTACGCGTCCGAAAGGAAGATTCAAGTAAGACTTTTCATTCACCTTCGCAGATTCTGTCGAGACTCGAGACGAAGTAGTCGTCGCACACGATGGCGAGGCCCAGAAACGTGTAGACGGCGACGACGACGTGTATTATGAGTCCGCCGTGTTTCCGAGCCCCGGGACCCATCAGGGGTCGCGGAAACTGTTCGATCGCGGGCGCCGTGCAATTCGTTCTCCGAGGTCTCACGGTCGGGTACGGGTACTTCGTGGTCATCTGAGTGGCCGGAGTGGTCTGAATCAGTCGAAAGAAAATTACAAAGATCGAACGAGAAATCGTTCACATACGTTTGGTTGGAAGCTTATACGTGAGCTATTCTTTGCAGAAATTGTCTCACAAATCGCACACACGACAATCAATCACGTTGATCCTCGCTGGAGCGGACAGCTGATGCGTCTGACGCAAGTGTGTGTTACGCAATGCTTGCGGCGTGCATCGTGTGTCACACAAGCGATATCCACATCTCGATTTTCACACCGGACGATATAAAATCCAACATTTCTAATCTTGTTTTTCCGAGAGACATTACGGTCTGTCTCACGGCGTGATATCTAATATACACCCCACTACACACAGGCGATGAAGGTTCATCACTTACTGTGGTTGTGGTGGTAGTGGTGGTGGTGGTAGCGGTGGTGGTGGTGGTGGTGGTGGTGCTTCGGTTGTGCTTCGATGAAAACGCCTCGGGTCTCGTCTCCTTGGACTCATTTTGCACGTCCTTTTTACCAGGGACGGGCGTCGGAACAGGTTCCACTCTTGTTTCCTCCTTGCTTTCCTCCTTGCTTTCCTCCTTGTTTTCCTTCGTCGGTTTCACCGACGGCCTCGTCGGCGACTCCCCGGTAGAGACGACGGTAGTTCCCGTCTTTTCCGAGGACGTCCCGCTTTCCTGTTCGTAGGTGTTCGGAGACAAAACTGTCGTCGTCGTAAGTTTCGACGACGTGGTGGAAGTGGCGAACTGCACGAGGACGTAGATCAGGAAGAGGCCCAGTTGCAGGGGCCATTTCCTGCGACGCTGCCTGCGCCTCATCGTCTGCGACTGAAACACGAATCGTCATTAGTAAATTGACGACGTCAATTAGTAAACTTATTAATTAGTAGACTCATTAATGACGACGTCATTAGTAAACTTATTCAATTGATTGTTGCGCAATGCAAATATTTACAATATGAAAAATTTATACGACATCTTAATGTTTATATAAATATATGAGAAAGCCTTGGGAAAGATGGACGCGCGAGATGGACGTCTGGTTGCGACGATCGTGTGTTCTTTCGATATTAATTACGTTTTCTTAACAAACACGAGCAAGCGCTCATTTCGCAAAACAAACACGCGGAAAAAACACTTTGGGATCAATTTTATTCAGTTAACAATGACGAGGGTGCCCGTTGTTATACAAAGGCGACCTTCGACGACGGTGATATTTCATCGGGCGACAAGTTCTCTCGTGATATATTCGACTTGATCCGACTTTTGCGCGGTCGAAGTTTCGCGCTTTATTGCTCGTCTCCGTTTCTTTTCATCGGAAAAGCAAACTAATTCGGAAGTTGGTCTCTCTGTCGATATCTTTGATGCGTAATCAAAATCGCGATCAAAATTTCTCCGAAGATTGTTGCACGTGCGTTGTACATTAAAGGAAATCGCACGTGCGTGTCTCAAGAAATCGCGCGGGGTGTCGCGCGTACAACGTGTCTATATCGCAAGCGAGACACGCGCGTAAATATATATATATACGTACACGCGTGTTATAATCGGTCTCTAAACGAGAGACTGTACTCGTGTGCGCGCACCGTGTGTCATGTTTAAGCGTGCGACGCGAGCGGGCAAATCGATGACGCTTTGTCGCATGCGTAAACTGTACCGTTAAGAAAAGCACACCGTCTCCGAGGTGGGCGTCGTGTTTATTCTCGACATACACACGCGCCGGACAAAAATTTTTTTCTCGGAAGTAGTTTACACATAATTTTTTTTTTTCTCGGTATTTGCGCGCGCGTTTTCCGCAACAAACGGAGATATATCGCTCCCGTCACGCGAGAGCCGCGGAATGGATTCGACACATCGCACAAAAGTCAATACATTTTTAAACGCAATTACGCGAGCCGCGATATGTGTGTCACATGTGCGACATATATTGTACAGAACGAAATATCGCGTGGGTGTGCAGCCGTATTTTACGTAGAACGTGTACATGTTGTAATCGTACTTGGTGCATTCGGCGCCGGAAGGCCTTCGTGATAATTTTTAATCGCGTACATGCTAATGAGGATAATTCGTAAACAGCGTTGCGCAATCGTCGCAAACCGTCCGCCGCGCGCACAATTCATTAGAGATCAAAGGACGCGTTGTGACACGGTAATCTTGTCGAATAAGGCAGAAAGAAAGAAAGCTCGAAACGCAGCACACGCGTGTAATCCCCGGCAAATGCAATCCCATTTACCGGGGTTGGAGAGAACGCATTCTCGTGCGCTGATTCCGTATCGGATTGTCTAATTGCTTGCGAGGCGAAATTAACGATACGCCGAGTACACGTACAACGTGCATTTCCCTTTTGTAAAATGCGGCACCGAGAGCGAATCGCATACAATTTATTTCTAATTTTGTCACTACGTCAAAACATTTATCTTTTTCAATTCGCACGATTGAAGTCGAGAATTTTGTTACACATTGCGTTGGAGTTGCCAACATTGCCTTCACTTTCCTCTTGTTAAAAAAATTATTAATACTAAAAATTAGTATAAAAAACTTATTAATAAACATAAAGTACAAAATATTAATAAACGTTTTAACAAGTGTAAATTGTTCTCTCGTGCTAAAATTGAAAAAAATTTTCATTTCACGTTAGATTTTCACATCACAAATTTTAACTTTATTAGATCTCTATTTGCAATTTTATTCAACTGTAAATTTTGCGCACCCGGATATATATATATTCCGCGCGCGTCGCGCGAATACATATATCAGTTGTGCGCGCCGAGCAATTTTCGCGATGCATTTCGCATAATCAAACACACGTCTGCTCTCTGCAAGTACAATTTTCGAGATTCATGAGATTAACGCCGAAATATTAGTATTTTATCGGCCGGCCCACGCGTGAAATACAAAGAGACCTGTTCGGCTTTCGATGGAGCACTCTCTGTCTCTCTCTCTCTCTCTGTGGGTTTGCTTATGATTAACATTGGCACACGATCAAACACTACTTTCCAAACTTTATGTGTATGCGAGAGACTATAAGTATATATACAGAAAGAGAGAGAGATTATTAAATCAATCGATCGCGAGATACACCATACAATTGCGTGGCACAATATTTGTAATTTACATAACTCATTTCAAATATTGTCCGTAATTCTCACGGGAAACTCAAGTCCCAAGTGGCGTTATATCGGTGACATTGACATGGTTTTTCTTTCCTTTCTCGCGTCCCTTAAATAAATAAAACACGTACGCGGTCTGTACAAAAAAAAAAGAGAAAGATGCATTTATAGACCTCGCAGAAAAAAACGATGGAAAGATTAAAATAACGCGACGCTAATAATAGCGTGTTTTCACACAGAGCACGAATATTTCTTTCACGGTTCCAATTCAACGCGCGCGCATGTGTGTATGTGTGTGTGTGTGTATATACACATTATATATATATACATATATACATATAAGACGATTGCGTTGCAAGGTGTATGACGTTGACCTACTATTGAAAATCTAGCTACGCGATCGCTTTCTTGCCAACGTAGGGAGTTTATCAGATCTTTATCCTGACGCGCGCGTTATTTGTCACAATGTCGCGTTATGTAACAATCCTGTATCCGTGTAAATTGTTCTGCATTTTTTTAAATAGACGCGAAATCGCAATCTAACAAAACTACTGTTGAACGCGCAACATCTGTGACGCTTGCTTCGCTAGAATTGGAACCTGAATCGCGTCACATCAATCGAACCTAACGTTGGGACAAAATAGTCCGAATCTCGCGTTTATAAGATCTTTGGTTTGCGGACGACAAAAAGAACGACATCTCTCTATATATTTGTTCGTTACATGTGTTTCTTTTTCTCTCAAATGTGTTTGTTGTATTTTTTCATTCACAGTGTCAAAGCAAAAAAAGAGCTTAATTACACTTTTCTCTTTTTTTTTTTTCTGTATCAAGTGAACTTTTAATTGGGTCTCTACGAGCTGGCGCGGAGGAGCAAAAAAAAAAAAGAGTCGGAACCAAAAAGTTGCCACGTTATCTCTCTTTCACACTTTTTCTATTGAAAGCGTTTCCGAATAGTTACAGCGAAGAAAGAGATCGCGTATATATCCGTCGAAAAAAAAAAAGGGAATCCCAGTTCGTCCCAGTTACACCATTTTACACACGTCGCCTCTTTTCACGTCCGCTTCCAATATTTACGCGTATATATTCGCTATTACGCTCGCAGCTACGACGTAATCTCCTCTCGCGCAAAAGAGAGCGGCGCGAATCTCTTTACCGTGTTTTTTTGTTTCGCAATTTTCTTTCGCGAAACTACCGGGGATGATGATCTCCTCCGCGCATACGAGCCGGGAACCGACGGAACGGGACGAGAGAAGAGACTCCCGCTTGTGCGGAACTCTCGCTCCGACCGAAAAAGCTTGCCGTCCAATGTGCGTCCGGGATTCCCGACGCGATCGTGGAAAAAAATTCGCGCGCTCTCACATCATTGTATCCGGCTTACCCCTTTAACGCCGTGCATCGTCGTCGTCCGCCGTGCCGTGGCCGCTCGAAACCCCGCTCCAAACCGGAAGACCGAGGGTGTACGTCGATGCGCCGGATATAGGGAGCGCGGCGCTGATAATAACGAGAGAAGGGGGTGGTGGTGGTTGTGGTGGTGGTGGCAGAGGAGGTGGTGGTTGATCGCTCGCGGGTCTTTATCGCCTCGACGCGTAATATTCCGCGAGAGAGAAAGAGAAGAGCGAAGCGTGCGTGGGCGCGAGGCTGATTATTACATTCGCGTATTCCGGCAAGATTTGTGTTACGGGGTTGCCTCTTATATCGTCACGCTCTGTCCGTGATCGCGCTCAAATTATCGATTCAAGCGAGTCCTTCGTCGAAACAGGTCGTCGTGCGGTTCCTCCTACAGTCGGTCGACAGAATCGAGCGATAACACACCGTTATTGTACGTGCGTGTATGTGTGTGTGTATATAAATTTACACCCTGCAACTCGGCCGTTCCTCACTGTCACGGCGCTTCTTCGCCGCCTCGCGCACGGCCATCGCGCGCGTACGTAATACGTCGCTACGGTCCTTCCCTCTCGTCCTTTACCCGTTCACTGACGTTGCGCTCTCATCACGCGCTTCGGAACTCCCGCGCGGCGATGCCGCGATGTCTCTCCCACCTACATCCGCGGCCACAGCGCTTGCCCGGGGTGCTCACTCGCCGCCCTCGCGCAATTAAGAATCGTTCTCTCTCTATATATATATATTTCTCTTTCTTGACGGTCTTACACTTTAATTAATTAGTACTCATAAGAGCGCCTGAAAAACACAAATTTATATAAAGAAAAATTTTACAACAACATTTCCAACAATAGTTTTCTCACATTTTTTTTTACTTTATACTTTTTAAACATGTAATTTATATAGTCATCGTATCTTTTATTTTTCCGCCCACGCGTTTGCAATTCGCTTCCCCGAGTCCTTCCGGATCCTACTGGAAGCAACGATGCTCCCATTACGTTTGCGCGTGCAACGTGATCCGCGTGCAAACGCATCTTCTTCCTTCCGCAGATCGTTTGTCGCACTTGTCACACAGAGGAAGGGGACAAATGGATAAATGTCATAGTTCTATCGCCTGAAATAAAGTATCGATACTTCGTGATGCACATCTGAACGCTTTTGACGCATTAGAAATGTGTTTTATTAATATTATTCTCTGTGCGCGCAATATATCCGCACATTAGTTAAATCAATCACTTCTTGATTGATTTAAGCGCTTCTAATTGTTTTTCTCGATTAAATATCGACTGACAATTCTCGATGATGCTTCGCGATCTGTGCGCGTGGTCGTTGCCCCTTCGAGAACGTTGTCCAGCCGTTCGATTCTAATAAAAGAACTGCGGCTAAATTTATCGGAGATGCAAGTTCTTTATTATTGAATCACCGCAATCTATATCCGGTCTAGCATCGTCAAATATAGCATAATGTTGCGACTCGCGATGTGTGTTGCTCGTCACAAAGATTCGATTAATCAAGGAAAATATTTCGAAACGTTCGGTCTCGCGTACATATTATTTCATAATTGATAAAACCGACTATTTTCCAGGACGTCAAATGAATAGGATCCACATCTACAGGTTGGATAACTTTGACTTGTTACTATCTATGTTGAATATATACATATCTATCACATCTTTTAACATACATAAGATTTTTTTTTTTTATTAGAGAGAACTAAAGAAAAAGAAATATATGAAATCCATTACAGGACTCATATATGTATGTATATAGAATATATAAATGCTTCAATAATTGATAAGAAAAAAAAACTTATATCCACAATTTCTTTCTTAAATAAGAAGCATATATAACCAGCTTGTTACGTGGGGTTCTGGCGAAACTTTATGGAGTAACCCTCGCTGGTGGGATTCTTTTCTAATTCAAAGTTATTCGTGGAAAGGCCGAAGGGCTTCAATACCATATTTCCTAGTTCTTTAAGTTTACCCAACATCTCCGTCTTCAACTTTTCATTCCTTTCCTGAATTAATGGTGGTAACCTCTGAAGAACAAACAAAAAAAAACAATTAATAAACTAATAGATAAGTCAATATAAATAATATTTAAACGTGTTACATATTTTTTGAACACATGATTGAACATTACCATAACAGCGTGATTGGCTTCTTTGTGACTAGAATCGAATGTCAGTACTTTCTTATAATCTTCTAAAGCTTCGTCCAACTTGTCCGATTCCTCGTAAGCTTGTGCTCTCCGTACGTAAGCCTTCACGTAGCTGGGATTTAATTCAATAGCCTTTGTGCAGTCAGATATCACCGAATCTTTTTCTGTCTAAAATTAAAATGTCTTAAGTTAGGTGGTTTTTTTTTTTTTCGCTGCCGCCCTATTTGCGTATAATATAGATCTTTCTTTACTGTACACTAAAGGACAGGTTCGCAATCCTTCCGTATACTGCGATATCGCCTCTACGTATTCACCTTTTTTGTAGAATTCATTTCCAGCCTGTTTTTGGGTTTCAGCTTCACACTTCAATGTCTGTAAAAAATATGGATTTGCTGCAGTATTACTTGTATACGCATATACGCACGCACACACACATACACATGTACAAATTGACATATAAACATACCTCTTTTTCGCACTCCGTAAGTAACAAGTCTCTGTCTTTGAGTAAGTTTTCGAGTACCTCTTCCGAATCCGTACTTTGTGCGTTTTCATTGTTACTCTCTTCGGTGTGTTCTTCTTTGTCCAGAATGTCCCACGAATCATCGGCTACGTCTCTCGACCTCGCGTCAGACGGAATGTTCGTCGTCGAATTTTCGCTCGCTCTGATGCAAGAACTTTCCAGATCTTTGGTGAGTTCCTCAATGACCTCCTCGTTCGACTGAAGCTGCGCTTTGTCATTCGTGTCGTTCATCGCGTTCGAACAGGTTCAAACAGGTAAAACGCACAAATGAGACGAATTTTCTCGATGGAGGTTAAATCGATGTACAGTTGCGTGTTACATGTATACAATGCTGAGCAATTAAAGAGCAATCTCGACTTTTCCAACAACAGTCTCCAATCATCTGGCATCAGATGTCTCTCAACACGAAGATTCGTCTGCGTTTTGCCTGGGGAGAATATAGCGATTTAATTTGTCGCAGTTTTCCAGATGTGTGTGATGGTGGTAGTCCTGATGATCGCCAGTCACGTGACCTGTCGACACGTGACTGACGTGACAGTTGCGCGGCAACGGAAGACAACGGAGGGAGGTTACGTTTGGACGACGTTTTCTCGTAATTTACATGTAAATAATGTTGCTCTTTTCCGCGAATTAATTAGGCTTAATGATTAACGATGATCGTATTAGTTTGCATTCATTGAAAATAGAAATACATGTTAAGAGAAGAGAAACGCGCAAATCTGGTATATTACGTATACCACAACACATACATGAACGCCAATCGTGACTTGTTACAATTGCAGATTTGTGATTGCAAATCTGAAATGTTTTTTGTTTATCTCTCGCAGAGATAATTTTAATGCCTTGTTTGATATGAAATTAATATCACCTCGTTTGGATAAATACGGGTTTTGTAAGGTTCCTTATCGTGTGTTTATAGATGTAATAAATTATTATTTAAGAGTTTTTTTATGATAAAGCGAACTCGACAATATAAGATATCATCGATGTGTGATAAAGTTCATGTAAACTTACATTCTATAAATATTTAAGAAATCACACACACAGGTGTTTTAATACATAGTAATTAACAAATTCTTCTCAATTTATTTTACATTTATTTCTATTTTATAGAGTAGAGTAGACGTCTCTTATTTCTATTTTATATTTGTTGTACGTTTTTCCTGTAACGTTTTCTCGGGAATCTCTAAACGAGTACTCCATACAGGAGAAATATATATTATTGCATTTCTCATTCTATTGATGTTGTTTCAGAATTGGCAAGACGAGGTTTCGTGCGTGGGACACAAAAGCGCGGTATTAAATTACGAGCGCAAAGATTTCTCGCCAAGTTGTCGTCGACGTATAAATTAAAACTGATTAGTAATAATACGATGCACGATACGTATCAGCTGTGAAGACGTATATCGAGCGAGGTCACGGCGCAGAAACGACGATTGGGCGCTTGCGGGCGTTCATTAGAAAGCAAACCGAGCGATTTTCTGCGCGTGGCATCTTCTCCGTCGAATTGAATTCCCGCCTTCGTAGACAATTGGAATTATTATCACCGCGAGAATAAATATATTTTGAAGAGTGACGACAACGGGTCCTGATCGATCGCTGCGCGACTCCGGAGCGAAATAAAAAAAAAAAAAAGGAGAATTCAGGAAAACCAGCTTGATGTGTTTGCTCTCTCAATACTTTTCGTATGGATATTTGACATTTTGGACAGTCAACTCTGTGCGTTAAGATATTTTTTATTTATTTTACACATAGAGCGTATATGTGTAAAAAACAAATTACAATCCAGCGATTTCAAAAACAGCAATCAATAAAAACGATGAGTGGGACAGTAGTAAAGCAAAGTAAAAACTGATAGATAGCGCAGATAGATGAAGAGATAACGGGAGGGGGAAAGGAAGGAGAGAGATAAGGCATACCTATATATATATCTACACTCTGACCGCGCCGCATCGTTCCCGTTTCTGTCGCGAAGGCGCGAACATTACTACACAGCGGGGCTGTGTGTGCGCGCCTGGATGCGGAGTGCGACTCGCGCTATATGCCTCTCGATGCGGCGTGCGAGACCCAGTGAACGTGGTGTTTCCTCGATTTGATCTTCGGACGTGGCCAAATTCAGGCAGGCGTGCTCGCGCGACGTTGTGCGAAGTGCCTTTTCCCCGTCATCGACGCTGTATCGCAAAAAATGGTAAGTTCATTCAGAGAACGATTCTAATTCAGATCCGAGTATTTGGTTTCTGTTTTTGCTCGCTGCGGTCTTTCGCTAGACCTGATGCCTCTGGGCATCACTAAGCAAAGTACGTCAGTAAATTGCGCACACACGACGTACAATTTAGTTTCAGAAAGACGGAATAAGATTGAGACAACATCAGGCGAGGAGAAGATCGACCGAATTGCCGTTCAAAAATGAGGCCGTTTCGGAGAAGCACGTTGCACTGCCAAACGAGAAGCAACATCTTTACTTCGTTCTCGTGTTCTTTCTCTTCGTGGCGCTCATCATAATCGTAATGGAAAAGAATCTACCCGAACCGATAACCATCGTTAACGAGGGCTCGCATCCGGGTAGATTTGTGGCCGAACGGGCTCGCAAACACATTGTGAATCTCACGTCGATCGGACCTCGTATCGCCGGGAGTTACGAGAACGAAGTTCTGGCCGTGAAATTTCTCACGACCACGATCGATGACATCGTGAAAACGGCGCACGAAAATCACAGGGTCGTTCGTAACGTTACCAGACACAGCGGCGCGTTTCCGCTCAAGTTTCTCGACGGTATGACCAACGTTTACAGAAACGTGCAGAATGTTATTGTCAAGGTTGGACCACACAGACCCACGATGCACAGTTTGCTGCTCAATTGTCACTTCGACACATTTTTAGAAAGTCCAGGTAAAAGTCCACCACGTTGTGTGACACGTCAGACAAGTTGCTTGCCGTCTGCTTGGGCAACACATAATTAAGTATATTTAAATGAGAAACTTCTTTCGCACACACAGGTGGTTCGGATGACGGTGCTGGTTGTGCTGTAATGCTTGAAATCTTGCGAATTATCACTAGGAGTCCAAAAATGTTGAAGCACAGCATCGTGTTCTTGTTTAACGGAGCGGAAGAAAATATATTGCAGGTATGTTAATTAATTTTGTTGTTGCAAGAGATCATGACGACGAGTAATTTTTATCTTCCCACAACTGTACATTGTAGGCGTCACACGGTTTTATAACGCAGCATCCATGGGCGAAGGAAGTTCGAACGTTTATAAATTTAGAGGCTTGTGGCGCGGGCGGTCGCGAGTTACTGTTCCAAGCTGGTCCGCATAGTCCTTGGATTCTCGAGGTAAGTATCTAATATCCGCTCCTGTTTTATTATTTATCCTTGTTGCGATGCTGTTCGCGCTAAAAACTTACTTTTCACGGTGAATCTATAAATACATCAAATGGAAACCGAGAGCAGGATGCAAACAAATTCAAACGTGTGCTCTTGGTTTCTTATTTGCCTGTTTACACGGTCGCATCGGATTAAGCGTCAAGAAAGAACCCGAAGGCACCTCTTTATTTACTTTTT
>QVNV01011981.1:0-14151 GCA_014825455.1 Pseudomyrmex pallidus
TCCTCTCCGTTCTCCGCGGAAAAAATAACGTCCGCTTACGAGCACGCATCCGATATCTGCCTACGTCCAATTATTCGTAATTAGTTTTCGCGATTGTCCACGCTTCCGGTTATCCCGTTAATCCATCGCACTACCGTTTTACTGACCGATCGTTCGTCGTCGCAAAGGACGCGGCTATACACACACGGACGTATATTAACTAATATACCGAACTTCTCTTCATTTTTCGGATAGCAGTAACGTTGTGGATTGAGCTCGAATTAGCGCTGTCAGAGTTACGGACAGGCTGTTTAGCGTAATCGTGGCTTTAAGTCATCGATGCAATCGGAAAAGTCGCGCCGCTTCTCCGATTGCATCGATGACTTATCGATTTATCACCGTGTCCACGTGGACCTGAGAAGCTGAGTTGGCTGGCGGTTCGGTTAGGTCGCGGCCAGGGATCGTCAGGGGTCATACACGTCTCGCCGTGGCGCGATGATTGGCGGAATGCTGCGCGCCGTTTTACGAGGCTTCGGGGACGAGCGCGCAGGCGAAAAAGGGGTAAACGAGCGTCGTGAGGGCCCCGCGAGAGATAGACGGTATTGGTAGAACGACGACAGGCCCCGGGGAAGGGTCCAAGAAGGCCCTGAATGTTCGAGAGAGAGAGAGAGAAAAAGAAAAGGGAGGAGAAAGAAGACCGTGCGAGACAGCGGTGGAAGCGCGCGCGCGCGCGCGCTGCAGTTATAATTTGATGCAACGCGGCCATAAAGAGGATTACGCGCATAGATGGCTATAATTTTCGTGGAAAATAACGTAAGAGGTCCTCTTCTTTCTTTTTCTTTGCTTCTCTCGCACAAAAGCCTCTTCTCTTTCCTCGCCTTTCCTCGTGTCTCTTTTGTCGTGGCTTCTTCTTCTTCTTCTTCTTCTTCTCACTCCCGTCCGACTCGTATCTCGCTTGTGAGATTCAGTTCGTTAACTCGGGACAAGGTGGAATAGCTCTACGTGGAAAACGCATCGCGATTGACGCGCGTATTTGACTTTCCAGTTAGATATTTCACAATTTTTTTCAAAAAGACAAATAGTTTCACGGGAACACGTTTCGATTTTTATCGCAAACAGTAACAGAATCTTGTATATGATATAATTGTTTTTTTTTTTTTACGCATTAATATTTTTTACTGATGTAAAACCTCAGACATCAAGAAAGCTAAATCCTTTTTGCAAAAGATAATGCCCTTCCGCGCCGCCTCAAGAGAAAGAGAGACGAAAGAAAAATCCTGATTTATCCACTCCAGAATATCGGGCTCGCACCGTCGATTTCGCACGTACGTCAGCTCGCTGCGGAGAATATCCTACCCAAGCATCGTCGGTATAATTCGTTGCGATCGCTCGCTATTAAAATCCGTCCCAATTAAGGTCTGCGCGCGAAAGCTTTGCGGGGCAAAGGGGTCACACAGCGGAACTTAGGGTAAGGAACGATACCGGCCATCAGCGCGCGGCTTATTTTCAGGGGTCAGGCCATAAGCGACCTGGAAGCCACCACGCGAGGCGTGGCGCGCAAACAAACCGGGCGGCGCGGCGCGGCGATGTTTCGCGAACAACAAATCAAACCGACACCTCGCACCGTAGCCCGGTATAATCAGCTAATTCGCGATAACAACTTAATTCGGGCCTCCGGTATAGGTCCGATCAAACAAAGTGTAACCACTTAATTTAGCTTAACGACCGATGGGCGGGCGCCGCGGAGGTGCGAGAGCGCCGCTTGCGCGCACACACGGTGTTTGTTGGCCGATCGATCGCGATCCCGGATCGATTATCGGTCTCGTCCTTACGCCGGTAATGATCATTGTGCTCGCACATGTGTGCCCCGAACCTGCGGATTCGCCAAAATTTCGTTTCGTTTCACGGGCGCCTCGCGCGAGCGTGTATAGCATCAGGATTGAACTCGATGAACTCGCGTAGTAAAAATGCAGAAACATTTTGAATCGGAGGTTTTAAGTGCGTTACACTTGAGTGTGAGTAATAAAAGAGATTTTTATTTTTAGTCAGTCGGCCGTTTTTATGGAGTAAAAATCGCGAAAACGACGCTTTCTCAGATACGGGCGAGGAAAATACGTAAGCGTTGTAAAAGGCCACGTTTATCCGCCTTCATCGTGTTTCTTCTGCCTGCTTACAAGAGAGCTCGTGATATATGACTCGGCGAACCCGGACGTATTTTCTGTGAGTATTATGAGCGTCAACAGTCTGATGTTGTACTGTAACCCCTTCAGTGCGGCATTAAATGAGTAGCTTCCTTCGAGCGAGTATCTTTCAGAAGCGTGGAAAATGAGAGAAGACATTTTCGCACTGCTTGTTTAAGTTAAGTTTAAGATTTCGAAAAGATGAGTATTTGATAGAATTTATATTAAGTAGTGCGACGTATATCCGAGTGATTTATCGACGCGGAAGTTTTTTCCGCGCATTACGGTAGTCACTTCGCACCGAATTAAGTTATGATAAACACCAAATATGTATGCGCGAATTCTTTATTAAAGACGTAGATTATTTATCGCTAATAGACGTTCATAAATGAATTTTTGTTGCGAAATATATGCATGTAATGTGGGATGACTTATATCGAAGATAAATGAGTGAAGATGAGACGTCGGATTTAAGGCTTATACTGGCTTTTTTTTCTCTCGAATAAATCGGATCTGACGACGACACGACGACGATGTAAGAACCGACGACAAAATGGTGATGAAGCGCGGCGATGAGGCGCTTGCACAAGGCCGTTGCCCCGACAATGATTTCACGGGATTGCCGAGCATTAATTAACGCACGGTAGAGAAATAAAGTGATAACAGTACCTACATCAGACAATGATTCATGTTTCTAGTATTGCATTCCCCCCCCCGTCCCCCCTCCGTCTCCGTCAGATGAGTTATACGTGTGATTGTGGAGAGGATGACGCGGAAAAAAAGGAGTGCCGATATAATTGTTCAGCGAACAATTTGACGATCGTTAAGAGGACCGTTGTCCGAAATTTCGCGACGAGCTGTATCGAAGTTGAAGAGTGAAGAATATTTGTCCGAATTTATTTTTCTATTTTTGGTTTTCGTTAATTTTTAATTTTTTTCTGAAACGGAGAAAAAATGAACTCTCAGCAAACGCTTGGCTCGTTAACGACAAAATAATTTTACCTCTGATGTTCTTTGACTTACATCGTTTGAAATGTCGTCTGACGAAAGAACTTGGTTGTCGCGAGGAGAATAAAAAAATTTAGATCCCTTCTTGTCCCACTGACTTTTCGCTGATTGCCTTTCGTGTTTTCTCGTTTTCGCGATTATCGCAACGCTTAGACTACTGTTATTTGTTGAGAGGATGAATACAAGAAGGCTGCGGCACCGACGCTACACATAAGCCTCTTGTTCGCATCGGTGCACATTCCGTTTGTTGTGAAGCGTTAATTTTCCTACTCGTATGTAAAATCGATTAAGGGTATGTCCCACTCGGTGATTTGCGGCGAAAGACAGTGTATAAGGTCGGCCGCGCGTTAACTGACGGATTAACTATTGCGATAACTCCATAATTTATTTCGACGCAGGTGTACGCGCGCCGTACCTCTTGTCCGAAACAAGATATATATTTCCCACCGCGTTCTCCCCTCCCCCTCTTCTCTCTCACTCTCTTCGTCTATCCTGTCCATTACTCATCCTCGCGGTTATTTTTGCGGAGAACGCGCACGCAAAACTTAATTATTCGTGTACGATGAGAAACACGCGTTGCAAGAATTCGATCGGTTTCAATAACTTTACTTAGTAACACACAATCTAATCTATAAAGACAAGATATAGAAAGATCTTTCGAAGGCATTCGCACTACTTCCGACCGCAAAAGCGTGAGAATATATTTAGAAAATTACATAGAAACACGAAATAAACACATTATTATTGAATATTTTTACCAAGAAACAAATATCTCGCGAGGAAAATCTCGGGAGAGTTGACCACGTTCGCAATTCGAGAGACTGTTCAGAAGCATCGCCGAACTATCGTCGGAGAGAGATCATACGCGCGGCGTGACGTTGCATAAAGCGCGAGCGTCCCGTTACTTGCCAATAATTATTTAAATAAGTCGAGCTGTCACGCTTTCTGCAAAAGGATATACGCAGGCAATTAAGGATAGGTTCGTGGAGCGATTAGGGCGAACGGGCTCGAAACGATTTTCTCAGATTACGGATAGACCGAGCGCAAAAGCAGTCGCATAACTGATATCCACGTCCGTTATTGTCAAAGATGCCGTTACGAGCGTCTTTTCTTTCCCGAACCAACAGTGTGCGCGCGCGATGATATAAATTACCCTTCCCGTAATCTCTCAATAAATAAAAATACACGGTTTCGTCATCCGAAAAATCTGATCGCGTATATATGCGCGCGTCTTTTACAGAACTGATTCTTGTGTGATGACAGAATTTACTCAACGCGTAAATTTTTCCCCCTTATTATCATTTGGTATCCCTTTTTGAAAACATTAATCCGTAGAAATCCATCGGTGGATTTTTTTTTTTTTTTAACGCGTTTTTTGTGACTTTTCCGAAGATCGGTTTCCGCGATTTTCGCGATCTTAGAAATATATCGAACAGCTATCTATTTTCCAGATCGGCATAATTCATAACCGCCGGCGCGTTATTATCTGACCGCGAGCCACCACAATGTGACCCGCGCGCGAAAGAGAAGAGAGAAATGCACGCACGTTGGAATAAATTAATACGTATACGCCTGTGCGGTCGGCGCGCTGCTACGAGCATAAAACCAGATTTGCCGCGTTGCGAGGAATATAACGCTTCGCACGCGAATCCTTTATCGCGAACAAAAGCGCACGCGCGATAAAGGATTCGCGTGCGATTATTTTTCGAAGCGGGCAGAACGAATTAGGCGCATTTCGCGCGCGCGCGCATTAGTTTCGCGTCCGGTGTAATCCCTGGACTTTTTTTTCCGTCTAAACGAAGCTTCGTTCGACGCGCGGAAAGAGAATTATAAAAGAAAAAAAAAGAGAATTAACGCTTTTGCTGTGAAAAGCTTTTTTTTAGAAAAAAATCAAAGTTTGAACTCGATAACGCGCGACATCTCTTCTTCGCGCAATCGCACGCAAAGCTAATGATCACTACAGTGTGAAATCCTCTGACACGCGCATGTAACCGTGTTCTGTGCATCGTGTATACTTACAAGCTTTCTCCGCGGAAGATGCAATGCGTGCGCGAAACCGTAAATTATGTAGCGCGCTAACTTCAGTGCTTATACACACTTTAACAATGTGTAACGCATGCGGTAGCTTAGACACGTGCTCCCGCATGTGCGCGCGCTATTCATAGCACAACACCCATTCGTAGCACGCGAAACGATCTCTCGTTCTGTGTGTTTCTCTCTTTCTTTCTCTCTCTTTCTAATCACACCGAATTCGCCAAGAAAAGAAGAGGAGCTAGCCGAAGCTCTAATCCGTCCGAGACACGCTCGATCGAACGACGGCTGTCTGTTGCGCGCCCTTAAACAAACAAAATGTGACGTCGCGAAACGGGAGGAAGCGAGACGTGCAGACAGCGCGATGAGAGGAGGCGCGCGGCGTAATAAAACGCCGCGTCGGAAATTATATCGGCGGCTACCTATCTGTGTGTCGTGTGTATCGGGAATTATCTCCGAAAACCACGTGACGACGGTCGGCCAAATACAAGGAGGAACGAAAACCGCACGCGGGACGCGTGACGAGACCGAAAAAGGAACGACGAGGCGTGAGAGAGCCGATGACGACGGATCTCGCGAGCGGCGCGGACGCGAGGACAAAGATAAAAAAACAAAAAAAACAAGAAAGAGAGGAAAGAAGCAGAGAGACAGAGAGAGAAAAAGAAAGAGATTCTTCTTAGTTGCCCTTAGTTCGGGGTGTCGAGTGATACTGCCATATTATTATTCTCTTCTAATACCGAGCGGTATTGTGACGGAGCGAAAAGAGAGAGAGTAGCGACGACCAGGATGAAAAGGAAGCGTGCTCGTTGAAATGAAATAGACGATGGGCGCGAGGTGAGGAGGACGGACGGGAGAGAAGCATTTCTGCCGCAGAAAGCTGGCAGAAAAATGGAAACGCTCACGAGCGATGCATAAGCGATACGAGTGATTCTTTTCAGCGATCGGCGCGCCCCTTTCTATTCACCGTTGTCGTCGACTATGCCCTCTTTCTCGGTCTTCCGCCAATTGGTCCGGAGCTCGGCCGGAGCGCAGCCTCCAATTTGGTGCGCCACACCAAAAAATTGAATTACTAGCATTCATTATAAATTCAGATGAGTTGACCCATTGTCGACACTGTCTGTAAAATCGAAGATCTCTGCTGACGAGGAAAGAAGAACAGACGGGAAAGAGTTTACCAAGAGAAGAAGTTTGCACAGCTCTCTGAGGTGATGAGCGAAATCTTTTCTCGGGAGCCCGTTGTTGTGTCGTGATACGCCGGCGCGTTTTAGAATGCGCGAAGCCCCATCTCTTTTCGAGCGATTTTTAGAGAAGGTTTTTTGTGAGTATTGACTCGTCTACGTTCCTATAATTGTACGAAGTTGCGGTGACGACGATACAATAGTTGAAGTCACGGGGCACGAAATGTGTCCCGCGATCGAACACTCGCAAAAAACCTTGCGAAACGAAGATTGAAGTTCGCGAAGAAATAATTGAAAAGGGTTCTTATGTCATTCGAATTCAAATTGTTAAATCGGGGGTTCGCAGTTATCGTCGAACGATGTTGCGGTGTGCGAGGGATACAATGCCACAAGCTCGGTTTCGAGCGATAGTCGGGCGCAAGGCGATTAAAACTGGTGAACGATTTTTTCGCAACCGTATTCTAAACCGGTTCGCAACAAAAGTCCGAAAGAGACACACGCGCGCCCCGGGCGAGACATATTGTATTGATTAGAATAGATCTCTCTCGGAAATAAGTGTAAAAAAAAAAAAAGACACACGTAGTAAGACTCGCGATTTGCCCGACGTAAAAGCGAAGCCCACAACCCCGCGCCGCCGCCTCCGGACCACTTCGGAGACAAGGCGGAAACCGATCTGTGCGATCTCGGGACCGAGCGCGGCTTGATGTACGATCCGTTCGGAAATGGCTGTCGTCGGCAGATCGCGTCCCGATAAATCTCCCGGCTTTTTAACCGCGGACGGACTTGTCGTTCGCGTATAAACGCATCGTTTTCATCAATATTTATGTCGCGAGGGGGGCCAGCGGGACCAATTGGGCCCCAAGCTTGCTCCGGAACGGGATCGAGACGTCATCGTCGTGATCATCGTGGTTGAGAACTTCGCCTGCGGAGAGTCTCGCAAAGTCTCGGGGCCCCGACTCGCGGCTCCGATAATAAAGATATCCATTATACTCGCCGTGGCTTTTTCTTTCCGCGCGGAACGAGCGATTCTGTGTGTTTTGCCGGGTCCCCCGTACTCTCTCCTCACAGAGTGTTTCTGCGCGTAGGTATATGTGTGCGTGTGTGTGTGGTTCGTTTGTCTACCTCCGCCATTCGTTCCAGTTTCCGTCGAGTGTGCGAGCGCGATTCGCGATTTACGCGCGTCGACGATCTCTCGCCCGGCGAACGCGATTAAAATGCAATTGGCGGAAAGAACGTGCGGCCGTGAAAGAACGCGCGACGGAAGAATTCTGGTGAATAAAACGGCGCTTCTTTGAAGCTGAAATAAACGGATAAAAAAAATATAAAATAAAGAGATAAAAATATTAAATTTTTTGTATAAGTAAATATGCGTTTGTAAAATATTATATTAAGAAGATGTGCGCACGCACACATATTAATGTCGATTGCGATGCTGCCGATCGCTTCGGCAGGAATGATTTTTTACATTCTGCGGATGATCGATTCTTCTTATTGGATTTAGTTCGCTAATGATTTCGTCAAGCGGTCGTGAAAAAAAAAAAGGAACCATTGCGGCATTCTGCAGCGACCGATCGACTCCGCATTCACGAAACGTGCGCATCGAATTTGGTTAATTGCTGCGATCGCAAATAAATCCTGTTCCATACATTACGCGTCTGCTTTACTTGACACCTTAAAATCTCTATACATTTTCTCCCCTCGCACAGTTCAAATATACCCATATAATCTCTGAAATTTTAGCGCACGATTCAATTGGCGTCCATTATATGTACGGAGTCGTTTTAATGATCGGTCTAATTAGCTAAGCCGACATAGTGGATCCCTTTCGCGATTTATTGGCGTATATCGTGTCTTCGCGGGACATTTCTTTGCGCCGCGACGTATAAAGGTCTTCGCTTTTGGTGACGGGAAACGAGAAACAGTCTGATATACTTATATAGCGGCACAAACGCTCGCCCTCCGTATATAAGCTCGTCTTATTGTCCCGGGGTTCTCGGTCGTTCGTTCACAGTCCGGTTTTTGCGGACGCGCCTGGGTGCGTCCCGTCCTCCCCTCGATACTACGTGCTCCGATAATTAAGACGTTTCCATTTGGAGTTGACGTTTAGTGACGTGTGCGCGCGCGTGATGCGGCAGTTCGGATATGCGTTTTGGCGACGGCAACGTACCGGAAAAAGCTAATCGTTATGCATCGCGTCGGTAATTAATGGTATATGATTGAGGATCGTGTTTCTGGAAGAGGCACACGGCTCGCGGACACAGACAAAAAAATACATAAATGCGAGCGCGCATTTGTGTGCGCGTCTATTAGTTAGCGGACGAGAGATTTATCGGTATGTTTATTGGTTATTCGAGAATATATCGAATGATTATTTTTAAATTTCCTGTGTGCTTATTTACACGCATAATGGAAGCTGCGCAAAGATGAGTCTTCCGTCAATGAGAAATGTAAAATAACTGTATAATCATATTGACAAATCGTCGGGTCAAGCAAAAGTACGTCGCAAAAATAATTTATTAAAAGTGCATTTGCAAATAAGAGACATCAATATGTTAAAATAGGTTGATGTATGTATGTATATAATACAATATAATGTAATATTATATTATTATATATATATTTAATTTTTTTTATTATGTTAAATATATATATAATTAATAAGAGAGAAAGAGAGAGTTTCGTGATATTTTTCGCGAATAGAATTTTCGTCTCCAACAATCGAAACATCGATTATCATATCGAAAACATTTCTCGTTCCCGAACGCCGCGATGTGCACATTTCGTGAACTACATAGCCGCGAACTAGTGGATAAAACACGTCATGTTTACGATTAGTTTGGTTCTGTTCCGTGTTATACGATTTGACTTTTTCCCCTTCAAATTTTCCTCTGCTTTAGCGTAATTTTATTGTATTAAAAAATGATAAAGTCGTGCACAACGTTCGCTTTTGTTGTAAAAACATTATTCCATCTTTATTCTTTCTCAAATGTAGGACAAAGATATACAAAACCTAGCTTGAATGAAATCTAATTTTTATTGTAGAGTTTACTTTCTAGTGTGTTTGCTTTAGCAATGACGAAAGGGACGTGGATGGCCGAGCTGCGCTCGACGTTCGGATGGATTTCGGGCGAATTCGTAATTAACTCGATGGACGCTACGTAAACGCGCGATTTGTCAGCATTGCCATGTGACATGAGAACAAAAATGACAAGCGTGTCGAGAGTGGTGTCGGCAGATATCGAAAAAACGCTTGACTCTCCTCTCTCTTTTTCTCCAAGTGCCATATCCGCTGCCATCTTAAATCAGCTGTCAAGCAGACGATACGCAGGTATGGGATAGTTTGTCTGACAGCTGAGCTTTTTTTTAATCTACAATTATCCTGTGCACTCAGACAAGATAATGATTAAAATTTTTTAGTTTTTACTATTTTTTTTATTACTAACCGTCTTTCTCTCTCTTTTATATTTTTTGTCACAAGAGAAATGAAGGGGTTCTTAGATGTTACACATAGTTTTCAGTGTTACGAAAATATTGAAATACCAAAAAACCGTTATGTCAAAAAAATGTGCTGAAACAACTCTTTTATATAGAGCATAATTTTAGATGTTTTATTATATGTAAGTGTGTAATGTTTTAGCTCTCACAATCCAGTCCGCACAAGGATATGGACATATCTGAAGACGATGTACAAGTAAAGATCCAATCAACAGACTTGATCTCTATATACAACAAGCAGGGAAACAATGAATGTGAGACAGATCTCAATGAGGTTGAGATAATTACCGCGGCGCAGCATTTTTGTGCTATCGAGATTAAGGAAACCAAAAATTCAATCAATGAGAAAACAACTGACAGTGAGGACAATGATGGGAGCAAGTCGAATATTTCGGATTCCACTTTAGGAAATATACAGTACACGGAGAGCAGTACCATCGCCAATGTACTAACTGATCCTATTTACTTGGACAGTTTAGATTCTGACTCCATCAATATTGAATTCCCGAAGCAATCAAACACAACGGAAGTCTTCATTCGAAACGTAGAGCAGATACAGACGAACAGTTACAATGTGTCTGCAGTGACGATACCAAATGAATTCTTGGACGGACTGAATATCAACATAAAGAAGGAGGATGGAGAAGATCACGACGCGTTGTACACTACGGAATGGTTGTGCGACAGCAGTAACGATAGCGTGCGATTGAGGATTCTGAAAGATGCTAAGCAGAATATGCAAAGTTCTGTCGATGACGCCGGCATAAAACGCAGGAGTCAATTGACAGACAGTAAAGACACTCAAGAGCAGGAGAAACCTAAAGCTAGAAAGTCGAAGAAGCATGTCAGACTGAAGAGTGCGCATCAAGATTACAGAGAAAAATTGAGGAAAAAGGCTGAGTGTATGAGAGAGAAACGGAAGAAGTTGTACGAGCAGGAGAGCGAGGAGGAACGTCTGCAAAGATTGGCGAAGGAAGCGGCGAAGAGGCGCGAGATGAGAATGTATTACGAAACACCGGAGCAACGAAGGAAGAGGCTCGACGCTGAAGCAGCGCGGAAAAGGGAATACAGGATGTACAACGAGACGCCGGAGGACAGAAGGAAGAGATTGGACCGCGAGGCCGAGAGAAGAAGAATCAAGAGACTGTCGTTGTACGCGAGCGAGACGCCGGAACAGAGGAGGGAAAGACTGAACAAAGAGTCAGCGAAGCGACGAGAGGCTCGACTGAGTCAGTACGCTAAGGAAACGGAAGAGGAGAAGAAGCAGAGATTGCGACGGGACGCTTTGAGGGCCAGGGAAATGAGGTTCACCAGGTCCGCTATCGAGACGGAGGAGGAGCGCAAACAAAGGTTAGTAAAAGACGCTCTCAGAAAGAGGGAGGTAAGGATGCATGGGAACCATACAATGAACAATAATTTCACGGAACTCCGAACCGTTCGCAACTTTCAAGAATTAAACGATGTGCAGATAAGAGACAATCCTGAAAATCAATTGGATAGCCATTATCTGAGCAACTGGATGATGTGGTTTCAGAACACGTTGACACAACCGGTTCACAATGGAGAACAGATCGCTGAGCCGCAGGCACAGCATAACATAAGATAATTTGTACATATTCTTTCGATATAAACTTTCAGTACTTTCGCGCGTAAATGATATTGATTACATAGCGACCAAACCTGAATATGGTTTATGTTTTCTGTACAGTTTTCAGTCGAGGATGAATGAAATCGTGACGACTTTAACTACTATATGTGTCTCTCAATATAAATAGGTTCGCACATATTAGCAAGCGAGATATATTTGTTATGAAAACTTTTACAAGATTTATACAGGATGCGGCACGACAAATGCATGTGGTAGAATTAGGAAGGTGATTCAACATAAAACCAATAAAGTTAAAAATGTAGAATAAAAGTTTTTCGTGCGCGAAAAGCTTAATTTTTGAGAAAATTTTTCCACACAGAATCTTTATCTCCAATATACCATTTGTCCTGCTACATCCTGTACACACAAACGCTGAGCACACTAAAATATAAGTAATTTAGTTACATGTAACATATTTTTAACAGATGAACACGACTTGGAAAGAAGAAAATTTGCTTTTCACTTTTTGCATAACGTTGCTTATTCGCGTGTGATGAGTATTTCGATACTTAAAGTTGTGTTCAGTGTAAAAGATGTAAAAAATATAGTTTAAAACAAACGAAGGAGTGTGACTCCTAGATGTTTCTACGTTTAAGAGTAGGTAGATTAAATTTTTCCAAGATATAAATTTTGTTCATACACATTGATACGAAAAAGAAAATAGAGGCGTATATATTAAAGAGAACAAGAGAAGCAATTCTTGCCAGTGCCTTTTATTCAATGTTCAACAAAAGAAAAAACTAAGCTTTTAGACTAGAGATTCATTAATATACGATATTTGAACATGAGTGAATGATTCTGGTGAAAGTTTGACTGTCTCTTGTGCTATATTTGTACAGCTATTGTGTATTTCTTTCTATAGTTCCTTTGTAATAAAGAAATCAATAAGTTACATTATATGTATTTCATCTACTTCCTTCATTTATTGTGTATAAACATGTATTTTTTATGATACATCTTCTAAGAGTGTCACTTGTCCGAAAAACAAAATGTAAAAAAAAAAATATGTAAAGATCAACCAATCATAAGTAAACGATTTTAGACCAGAAAGAAGCTCGAGAGCGGCCATGAACGTATTTTACATGTATATTTTCTACTCTAGCGCCGCAACTTACACGGTTTTGTACACGTACATTGTTTTGGTTCTGTTCCGTGCTGTATGCACGGAGTTGTTTTGGTTTTATATTCCGTTATGTTTACGATTTCCTATATGTTCCACCACCATAATTGTATAAATACAGCAATTAAAGAAAATCATGCCACGATACATGATTGTCTTCTTTTGCATAATTAGAAATCAGTGCGATTGATAAGCGACACTACGCATGCAATATAAAAATTGTTCCTTTCAACTATTATTGAGGATGTATATGTATTCTATTTGTATAAATTGCACGTATGAGACAGAGTTTTTTTTTATATATATATTTAGCGTATTAAAGAAAAATAATACAATCTCGTAGAAAATAAGTAAAAAAAAGTAAATTTGTGTTCTATAATTTACTTTGATAATTGTACGCGTGAGAAATTTTATAATGTAGATAAAAAAAAGTTGTAGCTAAAAGGAACATGTAATAAATTTTAATTTTGTGACTCATATTTGTGCGGTCCCTTCGTTGTCCATCGATGCATCTTCCTCTGCAACCCTCAGTCCCTTTCTTTGGAAGTGGCTCAGCAGTCTTTGCGTCGTCCCACGTAGTTGTCGCACTTATTTCACTCGCGACGCGGAAGACGCGAAATATATAACACACTCGCGAAATTGAAATTTTACTGAAGTTTAAACACTTTTACATTTTGTTTTTTTTATAGTCCACTTTTACACTTTTTTCTATAGTCCACTTCTATACTTTTTTTTATCAACCACAATCATGTATACTCTAAAATATAACAAAATAAAATCTTGACGCGAATTTAAAAAAAACGTCACACATTTACGACTTGTACAAACACTATTTTTAAAACGGAACGAGCGTTTTGATTTATTTTGAAGCTGAAATTATGTGCTCAATATTTTACAATTAACAATAAAAATATCTACATGCGGTTCGCACTGACTTCATACTACTATTAAAACGCTAAAATGTACATACTGGGCGCTGGCCACCTTCTGCATTACAACCACTCTGTAACAAAAATAAATGTTTTTTCATTATTATAAAATATATAAAAGAACACTTGTAAACATCAAATGTAAAAGTTTCAATATCAAAAAATATATAACTTTAATAAATAACAAGAAGTCTGTAATTTTCCAAGAAAATAAATTCAACAATTTTAATGTATGAAACGTTAAAATAATTATAAAATGCATACCTTCGTGCCAGCATCCAATTGCCCGAAACGACTTCTCCGTGTCCTCTTCCTGCAGGTGTACCAATACGTTCTGCTACAACAGCTACAACATCACTCTGTAACAAAATATTTTCATTATTAAAATATATACAAAAAAAAAAATAACTGTAAACATTAAATGTAAAAGTTCCAATATCAAAATACATAACTTTAATAAATAAATAAGAGTTTTGTAATTTTACCTTCGAGTACCAGCACTCGATTGTTCGAAACTTCTCCGGTGCATGTGCACCAATATGCTGCTTGCTCGTCTCTTTTACAGCTACATCGTAACATATTG
>QVNV01011982.1:0-17908 GCA_014825455.1 Pseudomyrmex pallidus
ATTTTCTCGGAACTTTCCATGGAAACACATGTTGAAAAAATTTGTAAAATTTTATTTTACGACCAAGAACAAGATTCTAAAGTTTCAAACACTTTTCTCATTTTTGAAAAACGTCCCAAACCTCCTTAAATCGCTTTCTCGGCGGACTCTTTTTCCGCACGCGGATGCGACAAGAAAAGAGCTCGGCCTCAAAAATGTGCGTGTGAGCGTTTAATCACGCAGCGTTTAATTTAAGAATCGACACAAAAAAGATTGCAAGTGCCAAACGGAAAAACTTTTGGACGCGCCGTTAAAAAAAAAAAAAAAAAACAAACTATTTTTGCCTGCGGTAACATTTCGATGTCGCGTTTCGATTTGAAATATGTTATTCTTTGAATATCTGAATTGCACATGTGAAACAACCGCAAGGAATATACATAATGTAATTGAAGTAAATAAATGTCTAATTTATTCTTTTGTATTTTTGCGCGATGTTCTCTTCGATCACATGCTCGCTGTGTTTGTATAAAAATGACGCTTGTAGAATTTTTTGTGTCTAAATCGGTTTTTTTTTTTTTTTTGGAAAGCATTTACGTCGTGCCAATGACTTTCGGATTTTTATCGCATTGTTTTATAAAGAATTCCGTGCCGAAGCCTTTCTTAGCAATATACGAAGATAAAAACGAACATTTTCGGATATATTACATTTTATCAATTTTTCTCTCAACAGCGCGCATGTATATGTATATATGTGTATATATATACATACATATATTATACAACTGCGAATGCGAGTTACATGCCGATGTGTGAAAAAAACGCGCATTTAACTCGCTTAAATTGAACTTGTAACGCGTTAAATTTTTTCTTGAAGTATTAGCTCGTGGCGAGCTCTAGGTCTTAATGCTTGAGAAAGTGTGTTCTCGGTAATATCATTTTTATTTAATCTTCCTATTTATGATGATTAATTACTGCAAAACTTATAGATTTAATAAATATACTTGAAATGAAAATTCGTCAATTTATTTGTGTCAATGTGTTTCCGAATCCCCGCAATTATTTAAATAGATGTGTTTTGTTTTTTTTGTAACTCGTTTCTTTCGTTTATCAGCTTTCTCTTTCGTTTGTTACGAATTGCATTTTTTCGTGCGACTATCTTAACATTCTGTGTATCGCACGACTCATTATTTTGACATTTATTTATCTCTAGACAACACTCGGTTTTTTGAAATTGCGATGTCGCTTTTCTCTCTTTCCGAAATAATGAAGTTACATAAACGTCAAATTAATTTAACATTAGTTTTATAAATCACCTTAAAATAATTATATATATATATATAGGATAAGAAGTAGCACAGTAACGAAATCAGTTTCTAGCACAAACAGAACTACATTTAATGCCGTGTCGAATAGAGTGTATATATAATGTTTTATTAACACATTTCTTGCGTTTTATGTACATTTCCACCATGTCAAATATCACGCTCAAACGATTACTTCTTTTTTACAATATTTAAATTCAAATTCACGGACTACGTAATATCAACGCAAAGTTCTCGATAGACAACATAAAAACAGTTTTTGACAAACAAAAATATAGTTTGTTATATTTTAATTTTGAACATTTTTTTTGTATTACACATTAGTACAAGAATTACATAATCGACTTGGTTTTAGTTTCATAACATAAATAGACGTTTAATAATACTGTTTTCATGTTATCTCGCACAAGATAAATATTTAAGTATTCAGCCGCAACGAAAATAAAACAAAAATTTCACATTTTTTCAAAGAACAAATGTTGACACAATCGCATTCACATAAAGAATATATTTTAAATGTTTCACAGTAAAAAATATTTTTTCATACGTATTTACCTCAACCAAGTGCAAATCTATAATATTTACTGCAAAATAGAGCACGTTGTTTGAATCTTTCAAGTTTTTCTTGTTGCAAAAATTATGTATTGTATAAATAACAAATTATGTGTAAACGCCACAGTAATATAAAAACAGTAGCAATTATCAAAATACACTATTGAGTGCATTGCTTGTTCGAAACTGTACGGCATTTCATAATGTAACACAAATAATGGTTGAATAAATCCACACACACCTGCAAAAAAAAAGAATATTAATGTCGGAAATATACTCTTTTCCCACACAGCGAACCTTCTATAAAAAAAAAAACCTCGCAAAAAACTTACAATACAGAAGTTCAATGTTGAGGCCAAGTCGATAATGTTCCATTGTTACCGTACGCGCGTTACTGCACGCAATAAATACGATGTATTATATTACTACGATATATACTGTGGCTTGGGCGCACTCAAAACCGAAGATCGTAACCGAATGTACTGTTTTATATTACTGAAAAGAGAGAATGTCTTTTCTTTACATTTGTACTCTCTTTCTGCTATTATATTCTATAGATTTGACTATTTTATTTTATTTTTTTTTTATGTTAAAACTGAACACTGTTTGCTAAATGATATTGACGAGCTCCTCCGCAAAGAAGAGACAATAATCTCAGCACCGGCATTCTCTATAAAGGTCACTAATCGCGCTCGCGTCTCCCTGAGCGCAAGCGATGACAAGAATCAAACTTTGGTGCACGATGACGTTTCCGTGAATGTGCATGTACGTGTGTGAAATAAATTAATAGATGTGCTGCACAGGTAGTAGCGGAACCGCGATGACAATTCCGCCATCTCAGAAAAAAAAAAAAAAAAAAAAAAAAAAATTGGTAAGAATCCTAGAATGATGTGTTTTAATTGTCCGTTTGTAGAGAATTATATATAGCCTAGAAAGAATAGAATCGCCTAGTAAGAACGAATCGCTGGTGGAACTGTTGCGCATTCCTGTTGATCAAGCGTAACATCGATCACCGGTCTGTAGTCGAGGGACACCTTAAATAAAATAAAATTACGTATATTACTACAAGCATCAAATATTACTATAGCATCAAATACCAAAATTACACGTATATTACTGCAAGTAGGACAAGATAAAGAAAATCTAATAAAATAAACAAAATGAAAAAACTACCTCTCCCGTTCTCGGATTGATCTTCGACAGCGTATGCTTCCTCCAATGCTGATCGAACGGTTTCGGTTGTTGGTTTTCGATAGGTTTGCTGTAATCGTATTCGTCAATTCTGGATTTGTAATCCTCGCGCGCGTGCGCGCCACGACTCTCCTTTCTGTTCTCGGCGGACACGATGGTCTGCATCGCGTTGATCATGAGATTTTGCAGTTCGAGAGTTTCCACGAGATCGGAATTCCATATCAGAGATCTGTCGGCAATCTTGATTTCGTCGAGTTTCTTGTAGATATCGATCATCTTCCGACAGCCTAGGAAAAAAAGGATTGCACAATGTTGCGTAACGTTTGCAAATGAAGATGATACAATAACTGTATTGAGAACGTGAAAATTGTTTTTTTACCGTCTTTTAAGCTTTCGGCGTCTCTGAAGACCGCTGCGTGCGTCTGCATGGTTTTTTGCATAGTCAGTCTCAGTTCCGCGGTGGTAATCGAACCGTCGGCATTTCTCACCCAGTCCAAATTGGCGACCGTTTCCTCGCCTGCGTTCTACGCGCGCAAATAATGCAGCCGTTTATTTCACAGATGAAATCATCACGCACAATCAGACGTTACAACGCACAACTTACAGGTTTCAGAGGTCCGATCGCTTCTCCCGGTTTGTTCTCTTCGGCGATGGTTTTGGCGCAAGCGCGCCCGAACACAACCAGATCCAACAACGAGTTCGCGCCCAGTCGGTTGGCGCCGTGCACGGACGCACAGCCTGCTTCGCCGCACGCATACAATCCGGGCACGATCTTATCCTGATTGTTCTCTCTGGTCAACACTTGACCCTTGTAATTCGTCGGTACACCTCCTGCAATTTCAAATAGAAAAACGTCGGTAATCTCGGACTGAATCTCGCAGTCAGAGTTTGTTAAGTTCGCGTACCCATGTTGTAATGGACTGTAGGTATCACAGGAATCGGTTCCCGAGTCACATCGACGCCGGCAAATATCATCGCAGTCTCTGAGATGCCCGGTAGACGCATAGCCAGCTGTTCAGCCGGCAGATGATGCAGTTGCAAGTAGATGTGATCCTTCTCGGGTCCGACGCCTCTAAGCAGAGAAACGAGATTAACGTCTATCGCGAATATATCTTTCTCCGGAGACATCGTAGAGACAGTCACCGACTGAGACGGTCACTCACCTGCCCTCTCTGATCTCCATAGTCATGGATCTCGACACTACGTCTCGCGACGCTAGATCCTTGGCTACCGGCGCGTAACGCTCCATAAACCTCTCGCCCTCGCTGTTAATCAGATAACCGCCTTCACCGCGACTGCCTTCCGTGATGAGACATCCGGCGCCGTAAATACCTAGCGATAATGAAACATGTGTGATATCAAGTTTTTCGAATTTATAACAAAAAATTAATTTTAACTCGTTATCTTTTCACGATACCTGTGGGATGGAATTGTACGAATTCCAAGTCCTGATTGGGCAGATTGGCTCTGGACACCATGGCGGTGCCGTCACCGGTGCAGGTGTGCGCGGACGTGCAAGAAAAGTAGGCGCGCCCGTAACCACCCGTAGCGAGCACCGTGTTCTTGGCGTGGAAACGATGCAACGTTCCGTCCTCGAGACAGAGCGCGATCACACCCCGACACTCGCCGCCCTCCATCAGCAGATCGAGGGCGAAGTACTCGACGAAGTAATTGCAGTCGTAGCTCAGCGACTGGCCGTAGAGCGTGTGTAGCAACGAGTGGCCGGTTCTGTCGGCCACGCAGCAGCATCTGTGAGCCTGGCCACCCTTGCCGAACTTGAGCGACTGACCGCCGAAGGCGCGTTGATAAATCTTGCCTGATAATAAAATCAATCAAGAAAAATTTGCAATCACATCGTGCCGTTTAAACATTGATGTAATAACCATTGCGTTTCACGTGATTTTCGACAACTCTCGTACTAGAACGATTTAAATTTGAATCTCTATACAAAAAAATATTGCAATATTCAAGTCTGATAATAATCAGCAATCTTCAATTCCTTGGCAACGAATCCGTGAAATTTGTTATTTTTACAGTGTAATTTGAAAAATTTGCTACTTATTCTCACGGGAGACCGCAGGGAGATAAATTCTTGCTTATTTACCACTTCTTACCAATGAAAAAAAACTATTAAGAAATAATGGGAGACAGTAGGGAAAGAGAAAACGGCAATGAGGCAACGGGAGACGCGAGAAATGACGGATTCGCGAAGCAACAAGAAAGATGCTCAGCCGTAAATCAATATCAGCTGACAGAGTCCCACTCCAGTCGCAAGTTGCGCGGTTCCTCGCGGTCAAGATCGCGAAGCGTGTCTCGACGGAGGAAGCAGTGGAGAAGCGCGAACGCCTTTCTAAATTTTATGCAAGATTTCAGGCAGGTAACGAAAACACGCACGCAACACAGGAGGTGCGCGAGCGCGTTTGTTCAAGCAAAATGATTGAATTCTACAGAGGAACAACAAACTGAAGAATAAAGACCTGTTCCGACTCGGGGGACAAATCTGGCGGCAAATGTCCGCCGTTGATAAAATGCCTTACGTAAAAGCGGCTAAGTCGATGGCGCAGGAACAACAATCGCAACAACAACAAACCGACACGAGCGGCGGGCAGCAGAACAAGTCCGGCAATGACGATTCTCCGAAAAAATCCGAGAATCAGAAGAAAGATCAGAAGAAGAGGAAAGAGGTTTGTTTGTTTGGTTATTTTGTCTGAGAAGTCGGACCTTGACCAGTTTGTTAATTTTATCGATATTTTATGCACCGTGATCATATAATATCGACGACGTTGGTATTTGTGTATATGTGCGTTCAGGAAAGAAGGAGATCCAGTAGTAAAACGGACATTTCGGACACGGAATCGGATTCCACGTCGGGAACGGGCGCGAGCATGACCAGCGAGAACGACGCTTCCGATCTGAGCTCTTAGATTGAATCGAACGAGATGTCCGGTACGCGAGATAATTGTCGAATACACAAAGTTGCTTAGATGATTTTTTATACATATCTTGTAATTAATTTTTGATTGTATTGTCTTACAACTCGAATGAAGTCATAAATAGATTTGCCGTCACACAGGTTTACTTTTTTCTTTTTTTTTTTGTATTTATTTATTTGTACGTATTTGACCGGCTCAGTGGTCTTGCGGCCTGAGTGCGAGGGCTGCGAACAAGAGGTCCCGAGTTCGAATCCACACCGTCGGATTTTTCCGGACCGGTCTCTTTCAAGTCGAGTTTATCGATTGAAAAGAGAACTGAATCGGGCCTGCGAATCAGCTTGAATCGATCGTGGATTATAGAAGTGGAATGTTGAAAAATATTGTAACCCTGAGAGGAATCAATTAAACTTTTTTTATTCTTATTTGTACGCATTTGTGCTCACCGTCGGTGGTTCGGCTGAACGGCATGCCGCAATTCTCCAACTCGATGACCGCCTTGGGCGCCTCGCGGGTCATATAGTGAATGGCGTCCTGGTCACCAAGCCAGTCCGAGCCTTTTACCGTGTCGTACATGTGCCACTGCCAGTTGTCCTCCTCCATGTTACCCAAGGCGGCGTTGATGCCGCCCTGAGCGGCGACTGTGTGCGACCTTGTCGGGAACAGCTTGGTGATCACCGCGGTCCTGAAGCCCTCGGCCACCAGGCCGTATGCCGCGCGCAGACCGGCGCCGCCGGCTCCCACCACCACCGCGTCGTACGTGTGATCCACCAACGGGTACTGCTTGGAGATCGCGTCGGCGGAGACCTTAGCTCGATCGTCCGGCGTATGGTGCAGCTTGCGATTGCCGAGGATCGAGATGCCCAACTTGTTCTGCCGCGTGCGAAAGCAAAATGACGATAAGAACACGAGAAGAAACTTGTAATACGCGAAGTTACAAAGCGGATTGAAAAAAAAAATTATTTGTCGACCGATTCTTTAGTTATTCGTTAGTTCACCGTCAAAGAAGTGATATGTAAATTTTTTTCTCATCTGAGATGTTACCGAAATAAATCGAATATAAATTCGCGCGAGGAGGCTTTCTCTCTGCTCACGTGGTTTGTTGTTTTTATTTTTATTTATTGTTTTAATTTTTATTTACATTTGCATCGATTTTTATTACAATATTATATTACATCGCTCGATAAAGAATCGTGACGACAATTCCCAATCGAGGAAAGACGCGAATTACAAGAGAAACGATCGTTAGGTAAGATGCCACGTGGATGCATCATTATTTATAATCGGTCACGCGATATGTGAGTATATGTGTGCACGTATACGTGTATCGTTCGTTTGACGTGTATATTTACGCATCGCAAAGTTGTACCGACGGAGATTGAAAATTGATTCGAAACGGGCAAATGATTCGTAACGAAAAAAACAAAAGTTCTTGCCAATGTGCGATTTTCTAACAACTTATAAATTACATGATGATGCACAAAGTGTTGGAATTTTACCTGCCAACCAAATGAATTAGTTTTACCGATAAAAAAAAATCCAAAAAATTCCGAAGTAAATTTCTTCAATGTTGTATCGCGGAACAAGAACACATAAAGCGGCACTAATAATCAGACACATTGTTTGCGGAAATGGTTGAGTTTTCTCCGTGACCTTGTCACGCAAATTAGCAAATATCGAAAGACAAAGCGTTTCTGCGCAACGCACTATCGATAGCGTTCGGTATTCGAAAACAAACTTTAAGTAGCTGAAAATATACAAGTTTTGTTTGTAACAAACTAATAGAAATACGGTATTTGTGTAAAGTAGTCGCGATATATCGTTTCGGATTTCAAAGCGAGAAAATTGAATTGTCCGAAATCGAAAAGAAAAATTTATACCGAGTGTATAATCACGTCGGAAAACGTCAAGGGGCTGGTACGTATCACAATACGGTTATTTAAGAAGCAGCGAGTTCGCAGATCGTTGCGAAGCAGCAACAGCAGGTGATATCTAAATTACGTGTTCCAACATCTGCGTACGTACAATGTGCCGCCGCGCGAGTAGTCGAGTCTGATAAAAATTTACAACGCACTACTGGTGATTCGCCATCTGAAACCTATTGACACAAAAGTGCTCGTTCTTCTTTATCGCAAATATAAATGTCTGCAATAAATATAAAGTCAGTCGAATTTTTTTATCAAACGAAGCGAACTTAAATACGTCAATATATAATTTATATTATTTAACAAACAACATAAATATTTACACAATATGTGAATATTTTTATTATTGCAATATTTTTCGCAAGATTGGTATCGCGAGTATTTCGCAATGTTGCGTATCTTCTTATCATTCGAGACGCTCGATATCTCTTTCTCATCGAAACAGAGTCGCAAGCAAAAATGTTTCATTAGAATGAGACTATCGGACTTTTATCGCGCGCGCGGAAAATTACCATTGTATAGACGGAAGCTGCAATCGAGAACAGAACTCGTTAGAGTCACGCAATACAAAAAAAAAACAAAAAAAACAAAAAAAGGGATGTTGCACCGCGTGCTCTCTCGGCGGCGGTAAACAGCGGCGGCGAGACGGCGCATTTCCGGGCGCGCGCGGATTTATTCGTCGCACCTTACGTAATTGATCCGTCGCGTTGGCGACGAAATACGTGTCCACGTATCACCACCCCGCCGTGGTGGTCACGGTGGATGAAAAATTACATAACGAGCCAAAAACTTCGGTTCACTCGCAATCACCTTGCGTGACACGCGACCGTGACCTCGGGGTGTCTGTAGCAGCGTGTACCGTTAAGTAGTAGGTTTTTTTTGTAAGATGGCGTAGGACGGGATTTGCTTGCTAGTACCGCGAGTCTTCTAGCAAGTCAGGTGTGTTCTACGACACCGGTGCGATTTTGCGATTGCGAAGCGCGTACGCTGTCAACGGTAGGGGAGCGAGTTTTACAGTGACGTAATATCTCGGGAGAGAAACGCGCCAGGGGGTCGCCCGTCTGCGTAAAGAAGGGTTGGAAAGCTGAGCGAAAATTACTGCAGTTTCTGCTGCTCTAAGCGATGCTAAATTCTAGTTCCGGTCTCCTCACCAATGTCGCCGCTCCGGGCAGTTTCCGCGGCAGCAACGACGCCGACATCTTCAGCATCCCGCTCATCTTCCCTCACGGTCGTTGGCGTTCAATCGCTTTTTTCTCTCGAGGCACTTCCCCCGTGATAAATGTAGCGCTCGCACACACCACGCGACTAACCCCAGGCGGCAGTCACGGTAGCGTACTCTATCGGACTCCACTCGGCTTCGATCCGCACGCTTCGGCGGCTCGACGGCAACTGTGACGGCCGAAAAGCCGGGGACGCGCAGTGCTGCCAACCAAGGGGCGTCGAAAAAAGAATCCGACAACGACGCGCTCTGAAGATGCGCGCTCGAAACAAGCGGATTTTTTTCGATTTTTGGAGAGGAAACAGGTGAACTGTGTTCGAAGCCACACGTGTGTAAATATCGAATTTGGTGATAAGAGATGTAATAAGGTACGTAATGTAGAAAGCGAGACACTGCGCGTTAATCCGTTGTCACCACACCTCAATCCAGTACACGTTGTCACCACACTGGTGCAATTTTGCACTTCGCATGTTTGAAGTTGAATAACTTGCCGGTAATGAGTTGATAAATAATTTAAAACTAGTAAAAATAGGAGTAAAAAATTCTCAGAAATTGAATGGAATTAGTTAAACATGTTCACAAAAAATTTTTTCCTCATGAAAAATGAAAAACAAAAAGAACTTTTTGAAAAAATCGTGTTTTTTCAATTTTTGTTGGTGCACATATGTGGGTGACAACGGGTTAAGAAACGAAAATCACAAATTGCGTCTCTAACCGCGAAAAAATATCCACTTTCTCTAAACACGAACGGTATGAAGTTCTTTTTTTCTAGATACACATGTTTATTTTAACAAATCTAGATGCGTTTCCGCATTTCTTTTTTTTTCGAAACTATAAGTAAAACTTATTTTTATGACCGACCTTACACAATATTTTTATTCTTCTCGGGCATTAACGGAACAAAAACTCGAGTTTGAAAGAATGTTCTTGAAAAATAACCTCGACGACGTAATACGCTTGGTGTTTTTTAGTTCTGCGACATATATAATAACGCGCGTGTCGGCGCGTATAATCGGTCGCGTTCTGTGCTCGCGAGGTCGCCGACAGTGCGAAAAAAATTGCGCGTAAAATAATTTTTGAGCACATTCGCGCGTCTTCAATTTTTTTTTTTTTTTTTTTTTTTTTTTTTTTTTTTTTTCGAAATTTCACGTTTTCCCGGTTGCAAATAACGATTGAGATACCGCGTGGAAAACGAGCAACAGTCAAAGATCGCGTGTGCAGGCGCCTACACGTTCAATTATTCGGCGCCGCTGGTAATTAATTATCTGCGTCGTTATGCGCGAACCAGATGATTTTCATTATCTGAGTCAATATGCGCGAACCGCGGGCGGGACGTGCTGGGCCTCGGCCTCGTCGAGAGTCGTATCGATAACAGGCCGATAAGAAATGCAGATCTGCAAACAGAGAACCACCCACATAAACACACACACACACACACACATAAAATGTCTCATTGAGAGAACGGACACATGTACTGATTCGCGTTATTATCAGTTTGAGATAAAAACAAGAAAAAAAAATTAAAACAAATAAGAACAAATGGCAATTTCTCTATTAATTTTTATCTGCTTCGTTTCAACTAACCGATCCGTCTTCTTGAGCCCACGTGAGCGTGTGCTTACGCCAGTGTTCCGTGAAAGGTCGTTTCTTTTGTCCCTCGAGCGGTTTCGAATAGTCGTACTCGTCGATTCTCTCCTTAAAAAAAAAAACGCGAAAACAAGCGTGTACTATTCTCTGCGATTCGCAAAATTAAAACCCGTGTCGTAAAACAACGGCGCGTGTTCCAAATTGCTTCCCCCTCCCCCTCCGAAAATTTTAAAAGATCTCACGTGTACGAGATACCTTGTAATCTTCTCTCGCATGCGAGCCTCTCGATTCCTTTCGATTTTCGGCCGAGTACACCGTGTGCATGCAACAGAGCATCATGTTTTGCAGCTCCAAGGCCTCGACGAGCTCGGTGTTCCAAATGAGAGACTGATCCTGGACCTGTAAAGAGAAGAAAAAAAAACAAACAAACAAACGAAAACAAGACGAGAAAGATCGCGCGTGATGAAGTTCTCGCGTGTGTCATCGTTTTACGCAACGACACGGATTACGTCACGGACTTTTTAATCCGTGCGCGCAACACACGCGTATTATGAGAGATACGCGATTTCTTTTTATTTTGTTACACGCTCTTCGAGTCGAGATAAGATTGTTTGTCTTTTGTTCGCAAAATAATAGTTTCTGTTAATTTTCTATAATGTGGCAAAGATGTAGAAAATCAGTCGTGACGACGATACGAGCCTGACAACAACACAAGGCCTTACAAACGTCGTCATTGCTGAAGAAAGTGATAGACTAAGAACACTGATGAAGACTGCAAATAAAGAGTCGAAACGACTTTGTTCTAAATCATAAAGGAATTATTATTGCAGTGCATAACATCCGGCAAACCGTTCAGCAACGCTCTCATTTTAAACTTTAACGGATGTTAAAGAAAATCATTTCTCGATATAATCACAAAAAAGTACAAGCGGCTTACGCATAAGTCCGGCAAGTCGCAGGTGTAAAGACGAGTGATGTCCCTGCATCCGCGTTGCAGGATGTCGCAGGATCTGTATATCGAGCAATAGGTCTGCATCGTGCGTTGCATTTCTTCGCGCAGCTCGGCCACGGGTACGCAACCTTTCGCGTAACGGGTCGCGTCGAAACGCCAAATCGACTGCTCGCTAATGTCCTGCATATTTAAATCGTTTTTTTCAGTCGCGATTGTTTTTGTTAAGGCGCAAGGTTGCCAAAAGAAATACCCGTCGAAAAGACATAAAGGAAGGATGATTCAGAACGAAGTGCTGTGTTTTCTTTTTCTACGAGACGTAACAAATTAAATTTCAAAAGCTGGCAATTTTAATAATTACTGGCGGCAGATCTTCGTGGCGTTCGCCGGGTCTGGTAATGCAGTCGATCTGCTCGGCGATCGCTTTGCCGAAGACGAGAAGTTCTAACAGGCTGTTAGCGCCCAGTCGATTAGCACCGTGAACGGATGCGCACGCGGTCTCACCGGCCGCCCAAAGACCTTCGATCGCTCTGTCCTCCTCGTTCTCCCGCGTCAAAACCTGACAACGTGTCATTAAGTCAAAACGCGTACAAACACGTAACTCTCTAGGCAAACCGCATTGCAATCGGTTTTTTTTTCTTCTTCTTCTTCTTTACGCGTTTAGAGTCTGTACATTTGATTTGTTTCTGCTCGTACAGTTGTACCATCAACTGGACCGCAGTTGACGATAATTGAAAACAATGACAGAAAAAAAAAATGCGTTTTGCGTCGCTCACTTGGGCACGCCAGTTCGTGGGTATGCCGCCCATGTTGTAATGCACGGTCGGTATCACCGGGATCGGATCTTTCTTCACGTTCACTCCTGCGAACACCCAGGCGAGATGCGACACCCCCGGCAGTCTCTTGCGTAATATTTCGTGGGGCAGATGATTCAGTTGCAAATAAATATGATCCTTCTTCTCCCCGACGCCTCTGCCAAAAGATCGCACTGGTTGTTTTTTTTTGTCTTAAAGAAGCTACGAGAATTTGTGTTGCCAACCTTCCCTCAAATATTTCGATGGTCATGGCTCTCGACACGACGTCGCGGGACGCCAGATCCTTGGCCACCGGCGCGTACTTCTCCATGAAAAACTCACCCTCGGAATTGACGAGTCTGCCGCCTTCCCCTCGGCAACCCTCGGTTACCAATATCCCACTGCCGTAAATACCTGCGGCAGAGACGCGGGAATAATCTCGAGAAAGAAACCGGTGAAAGAATCAGTGGGGTTTTTTTTTGTGAATACATACCGGTGGGGTGAAACTGAATGAACTCCATGTCCTGCAACGGCAGTCCCGCTCGACACGCGATCGCCATGCCGTCGCCGGTGCAGGCGTGCGCCGCGGTGCAGGAGAGGTAACATCTCTCGGCACCGCCCGTCGCCATCACCTGTAACAGAGATCGAGACTAATTTGCTCATGCGGTAAATTGTCGATTTTTTATTCTCTTCCACGTCTTCAGGAAGATCAACAACGTATAAACTTGATGGGAAAAACTTTTTTTACTGTGTGATGAGCTCTGAATCGATGCAGTTGACCGGTTTCGAGTTCCCACGCCAGGATCCCCTTGCAGCACCGACCGTGCATCAGCAGATCGAGGGCATAGTACTCGACGAAGTAGTGCACCTCGTAACGAAGACTCTGTCCGTAAAGGGTGTGAAGCATGGCGTGACCGGTCCGATCGGCGACCGCGCAGGTTCGACGTGCCATGCCGCCCTTTCCGAATTTCAACGACTGGCCGCCGAAGGGACGCTGGTAGATCCTACCGTCATCCTTGCGGGTAAACGGACAACCTAAGATCGCAAATTAATTGATTCTATTAAGACCGGCCTGTGCGGTCTGAGTGCGAGGGCTGCGAGTTGGGGAAGTTTCCGAGTTCGAATCCGCACTGTCGGATTTTTCCGGTCTCTTTCAAGTTTATCGATTGAAAAGAGGAGAGCGAACTGAATCTCGGCCTCCAGTCAGCTTGAATTGTTTGTGGGAGATGTGACAGAGGAATGTCGCATTTAGAAGACAATAAATGCTTGCTGGTACAGTGGGTTTTTAGTACGGAAAACATATTATAACTTTCGGTACATAGAGAACTCTTAAACTTTCATCTGGTTCCTCACTTCTATTAGTAATTAATTCTATTGAGAGATCTCTTCTGAAGAGATTTTTACAACTCTTGTCCGCGTCTTTTTGTTGCTTTCACTCACCGTAATTCTCGAGCTCGTAGACGGCGCGAGGCGCTTCCCTCGCGAGAAAATGTATGGCGTCCTGATCGCCGAGCCAGTCGGACCCCTTGACGGTGTCGTACATGTGGTAGAGCCAGTTGTCGTTTTCTTCCTCGAAGGCGGCGTTTATTCCGCCCTGCGCGGCCACGGTGTGCGATCTGGTTGGGAAGAGCTTGGTCACCACCGCCACGCGGTATCCTTTGCTACCGAGACCGAAGGCTGCTCTCAATCCCGCCCCTCCCGCTCCCACGACGACCGCGTCGTAACAGTGATCTATCAGAGGATACAAGTTCTGCAAATTATCAAGACGCAGTGTTAAACACTTTTATAAATGGCGATTTATACAAATTTTTATTTACACGTACGATTACTTTTTTTGCGAAATTTTCATTATTTTCCACAAAACTATGTACTCACGCTATCGTCCGTCCCGCACTTGACCGCAGCCCTTTCCGTCGGGCTGACATTAACGTGAAAGCCTCGCGAATTTCTGATCGTCGCGCGGGATTGTCCGACGAATTTCTATTACGGAGACATAATTAACGTTCGCTTTGAATTCAAAGCTGCAATTAGCATCGCGTATGAAAAAAAAAAATATCTTACGAGTATTCCACGTGTTAGCCGATTGACTGACGCGTGCAACATTTTCGCAAATATTTGCCAGGTTTGGACACGCTGTCGTCACGTACATTGACTGAAATCGAAACCTTCGAGAGACTTTTACTCATTTGTTCGCAAAATAGTAAAACAAATGAGAGAAAAGTATACGTAAAATTACAAAAAAAAAAAATAAATAAAACAATAAAAAAGGATAGGAAAAAAAATTTTTAGTGAAATTTTCGTGTATAAGCGTCGATTTATTACACTTGCAAAAATACAGTCCGAGATATAATTTGTTTTCGTTCTCGCATTGCATACAGTTAGTTTACAAATTCTCTCAAATTGGACGTCGATCGTTTTGACAAATTTTTTTGCTCCTTGCTCGTGTGTCGCTCGTTATTCTTTGGTATACGCGCGCACTTGATGAGTCGCTCTCTCATTAGAATCGTACTATAAATAATCATAAACAAATAGCACATAGTCGTCATACACAGCGACGTGGCTGATTATAAATAGAGAAGTTCATCATCGGGCGTCAACGGAGCGAGTCTCTTGCTAATTAATTTACAATCTTTTGTTTTCTTTTCGGTTAAAGGTGCAAGTTTGCGATCGAAAGTCGTCTCTTCGGTCGTTTCTCTCGATTTACACACTCGCTTTAATCGTTTTTTTCTTCGAACACGCTACGTAGAAGGATAGAATACGTTCGGCATGCAATTGAACACGGTCGTCTTATCGTAGTAAAAATATAACGAAGAAAAGATCAATCTCGCGCGGAGTGATTGTGCGTATTTGGCGATGGTGTACACATTTTTCGAATTTATTTAGCTACAATGGAAAAATTCGTTTTATTTTTTATTTTGCTATTCGCATTTGCTTCGAACGTATTGCGCGTTCCGCTTTGTGTTGCACTTGGTTAGTAATTTTGTTGTTAACACGTTTTATTAATTGAGCGTTTACTGACGAGCAGCTGACAAGCTCTCACTAATCGCTACCTACTTCCTAATCTTAATCTATATATGTATAGATATATATGTATAAGCTATATATATATATAGTCGATCTCGTTACGTATGCAACACGTGACACAACAATGACAGGGGGAGAAATTCTGTTTTTTTTTTCGCAACTTATATAAAAAAGCTTATCAAAAAGTCGCACTTGTGTGAATTTTTTTTTGTAGAAAAACCGACGGACTTCGCAATCGTCCGACTCTGTCTGTATGTATACAAGGGTCCCGCATTTTTTGTGTGTGTGTAATATCAGTGGGCGAAACGTGAGTCTTCTTCTGAAATTATTCTCGTAACAATAAAATTTATTTCTCACGATATACTTTGTTTCTCGAAAAATCGAGAGTTCGAAAATTAAAAGAATTAATCGTATTTACATTTTCTTATCTAAAGTTCATTGCTACATTATGTAAAGATAATTTATTAGAGCGCTAGTCTGTTTGCTAAAGCGATTCGAAGCTTCGTTGTGCTTTTTTATTTAACGTATCAATAATCGCGAATTATACACTTGATGATGTATCACTCGCAAAGTTATTTAAACCTAACAGAAACGCGATGACTCGTGCGAAAACCTTCTCAGAGACCCAACGTGTATAAAATCAAAGTGTGGACGTAAACAAACAAGCAAACAAAAAAATTCTTCGGCAGTAAAATCGCTGTCGCAAAATTCGTAAAAGACACTCGGAAACTCTGAGATTTGTAAAAGCTATATTTCACGCATCGTGATAGTATCGTGATACTATCAAGACGCAATCAGTAGAGATCGTTCTTTTTTTTTCATTATCTCGACAAAATACTTTCAAAATTACTCAATTCTCACCTCACAGAGAATATTTCAGCAATATTCTCGCGCTCTCGAAAAAATGTATATTCAAAAATCGGAAATAAAAAAAAAAACAATCAGAATAGTCTCCTTTTTTCTAGAAAAAAATATCCTCGTTCTCTCGTTCTTTCGCCGCGAATCCAAACACCAAGATCGATCGTGGGTGTCACAGCGCGAGTCTCCTTACGCCGCACTCGCAGCAGAATTTGGCGGTTTCGGGAAATCGTTGGCCGCACTCGTGACAAAACTTGGACATCTTGCATTGGGTCGTTGTCTGAATCGGCGACACGCCGTTCCTCGGTGCGTCCTCGTCGAGGCGACCGGCCATGTCGCTGTGGGTGCTGCGTCCGTGATGCGAATATTTTCGATTTAAACTAGGGGCACAAATCAAACTGGGTTTCAAGCAAGCGTGAACATGTACGCGAGAGGTAAAAACTTAAAAAAAAAAAAAAAAAAAAATTAAATTAATGCTGAAAACCAACCTACTGTAAGCCGAGTCATTGCTAAGCTTACAGTGATCCTGCGGCCGGTAGCTCTCCGGTAAGGACAGTTCCTCGTCACTGATCACGCTGCCGTTACGCTGCCTGTCGCCGTCGTGCATAGGACTGGACAAGTCGAAGGACTCATTATTGAGAAGGGATCTTAGGTGAGGAAACGTGTCCTCCTCGAAGGACGTCATGAGCTCGTCGAACATCGAGATCGACCGCTTGACGTCCGTTTCCGAGGAGGAGATGATCGAGCCGAGGCTCAAAGTGCTGCCGGACAGAGACGAGTAATTGTTGTTCCTCCGATCCGACGACCTCTGATTCTCCGTCGCCGTCTTGGCGTCACGCGACTTTCTGACTCCACCCGTAATTCCTCTGATGTCGGAATTCGCGTTGGTTCTGGGCGCGGACGAGGCCCGTATCGAATCGGACCGGTTGATCTGCGACCTCGTGACCTTGGGCGTGACCTTGTCAAGAGTCTTACTGTGATCAGCGCTGCCAATGACATTGCGACGCTCGTCCACACCCAGCGCCCTCGATTTGTCGATGATGATACGTCGACCCAGTTCCCTCACGGGTTTCTTCGAGCCCGTCGTGTTCTTGGACGGGTCGGGGTTCAGGAAGATCTCCCGCGAGATCGAGTTGGTCTCGGTAGAGTCGCTCGACGATATGATCGACGAGAGGTCGTCGAATTCGGTAGGAGGAGCTATCAGAGACGTTCTTTTCTCGGAGGGAGGATATTTCACAAAGGCGGAGGAGTGAGAGAGAGGATAGAGGGTGTCGCGAGTCGGTTGGGACTTCGGACTTCCCGTTGTGGACTGATCGCTCGTGTCCGACAGCAGGTCGTTCATCTGCTGCTCGGCCAGCAGAAAGGGATTGTAATCCTTGCACGTGCCGCTGCAATTAAAGTTCGATGTCTGTATTTTGAAGACTTTTCGCGCCAAGATTGGCAAATACGTGCGTATTGTGCTTTTGACTTGTTCTCTTCCGCGAAACGAACTACTGCTTTGCGGATGTGCCGAAATATTTGCATGCGACAGGTGAAAACACACACAAGTTGTCTGCAATCTATTCCGTTGAACGTACA
>QVNV01011985.1:0-11023 GCA_014825455.1 Pseudomyrmex pallidus
GCCATTTTCCTATACGAGCAATAATTACGAAATGCAATCTAAAGTACGATTTCGTTCGGTCGGTAATAACAGGACGGTCCAGGACCCTCGCAAAAATTGTAAATAAAAAAATTTATACATATTTAATTAAATAAATTTATGGGGCATCGTATATCTTGCAAGGTAAATACAACACGCTAAATATCATCATGTGAAATTTCTACCTGCCGAATCGCACGTTGCAGGGAAACGGAACGTCGTCCGGAATAATTCGTTGCTTCCGCACGCCGCTGCGTAACGCGGGATACGAAATCCCGTCGTCATCAACTTTAATCTAGAATTCATAAGATTAAAAGTGAACATATTGCACATTACACGTAATGTTGTGTTTACAAATATATCTCACGGATATTGCGTGACGAACTTGCGTCTCCGTAACGTTATTACAAAATCTCAAAAACTCGCTCGTTCGCGATCTCGTAATTAATTGCGAATAACTCTGCGTGATTTTTACGAACGAATTTCGGCCGCGAATTGTAATTTAAACGAGCTATCACAACGCTCTATCTAAACACAATATCTTCGCGAGTTTTTATCCGCAGTTTGCGCAAAATACATTTTTGCAAAATCCGTTCTGTAACTTCGTAACGTGTATATTACTGGACGTAACGCGTGCGAATCTTTGAAAGTTACAGAATATAAGAAAGCGAGATCACTTTTCGAAATCGGATCAAGTAGTTTCGAAAACCGTTCGAATTTTTGTTCCAGAGAATTCATTTTCATAAACGACATTAATTAGATAATAAATTGACAAAAATCGCGTGTGACTGCATTGATTTACGTTAGCTTAAATATTCTCCAAACTTTTCACCTCTCTTTTTTTCTTCCAACAGGACACATTTAAGAGTTTAAAGCTGATTAACGCGCGCTTTATTAGCATTCGACACACGCGTCAAACATTCTCGCTTTCTTTAATTTGCATTTCCAGACTGCGCGCGTAGCGACTTAAATACTAGCGCACAAAACTAATCTGTCCGCGTTCAACTTCCGTTCAATAAAACGTCTCAATATGTGTCTCAACACGGATTTGTGAATGTATATACGCGTGTTCGTCCGATACTTTCAATATCGTCTCGTTTAAATTGTTTTAAATAAGATATTTCACATACGTACACGTATTTTTCATAGAGCGCAACAAGTGCAAAACTAATAAGAGAAAAGATTGTATTTCGAAATGTAAAAATAGTTGTTTCACGTGTAATTAAGGTAAAAACGTCACTCTGATATTTTTTGAAATCTTTTTATCTCGCGAGTTTAACATTTTTAATAACAAAGATAATAAATTGAACGATTTTTAATTTAAATTTGCGCGTCAAAAACATATTTCGCGCTTGCATCCAGCGTTCGGTTCTCAAAATCTTATTTCTTGATTTATGGAGCCGTGCATTTGTTGAAAAGGAATTAAAAACTTCGTGCGACATATAGAAAAGATAAAAAACGTAAAATATATCGAAAGGATGAGAACTTCGAAACTGCTGTCGTAAGACACGCGCGCAACCTGTAGGAGCGTTAATTTAAGATGATCTTAAACGCATATTGACAAAAGGCTTTCCTGCGACAAAAAGAAGACCGACAAAAAGAAACCTTCCGGCCTTTCTCCGATCGCTCGGAATGCAAAGCATTTTCGAATTGCGTCACCTTCGATTTTCACGTAATGTTCGTGACTCACATCCCGCGTCACAGTTCATCTTCCTTATCAATTCTTTAATAATTTTAACAATGTAAAAAACAAAAAAAGTGGCATTAACACAATACGATATCGATGTTTCGCAATGTCGACGATATATCGTTTTTTTTTTTTTACGCAAGATGTAATTTCGCCGGCGTCAACTGTATTTTTCGGACAATTGCAAATTCAAGTTGTGTTCGGTCTTTTTTTTTTGTGTTCGTGATTCGCGAATTCGATATAAAGAATTTACAAAGATCTTCCGCGTAAATACGGTTCGCGGCATTGATTTACAAATCACGTGCGATTTCTCGCGCGGAAAAAATGGTAACTCGCATGCTAAAGCGTTCTCGGTAACGGTGTCTGTTCGCAACAATGTCTCTCTCTCTCTCCGTGTCGACCTCATCAAATTTGCAAACGATGAATATCGGTACGTGAACTCTCACTCTCTGACTCACGGTTACAGAAATTATGTCATTAGCATTTTTTCCCCCTCTTCTCCGGCATCTTTCAAAAATTATTGAAAATAAATTACGTATGTAGAAATGCTTTTTTTAAATAAAAAAAACAGAACATATTAGCAGACACTTGAAAGAAGATGCCGGGATTGTTTTAACATTTTTGAAATCAAATAAAATACGCGATCAGATCTACATTTCGGAATTGAAGTTTTGGAGCTGAAAAACTAATCGAACATTTCGAGAGAGGTGATTTCAATGCCGAAAACTTACTCTTCCCGCTTGAATTATATGGAGAAAGAAATCCGTAAAGGATACGCATTCCCCCGAATGGAAAAGAGCGATGGCCAACGGAAGAAGCAGACAAGTCGCCTCGACTCTCATGACTCTCGCGAGCGCGTTTCGAGAGTTTGGCGACCAAAGAAAGTCTTCTGTCTTTTCGGTTTTCCTCGGACTTTCCTGCGCGCGTCAACTGCTGCTCATTTTGCGTTGAAAGATCCTGTTCGGTCCTCGACACGATCGAACGAGATTTCCGGTCGCCATCGAGACGCGCTCTCCTCGCGATCCCGTCTTCGGCGAGTCTTCCGAGTGTTCGGCTGAAGAGAACTGCAAACTTTGACATTTACGTACGCATACATACATACACACACACACACACACATACACGCACAGAAGTTGTTGTTTGCTCGTACATACAACAAGAGAACAGATTCGATAAAATCGCGACTACAGATTTTCGTTTGTTTAACGACGAACACGACGACAGAGAACTGTATTTAGACAATCGCACTGATTCTCTAAAAGTAACGAAGAAACTTTCCAACTGCGTCTACAAGTGAGACAAACTAATGATAAAAAAAGAAGTTTCCATATTCTCGAACATTTTTTTATATAAATCTACGAATTATTTTATAAAATCAATTTAAAAAATTTGGCAATCCGCAGAAAAGTCCACAATACGCAATTCTCTGTCCTAGTTATATAAATTATAATTACGTAATAGACGTAATGATATACGAAATTGAGACATATTTAATTACACAACCAGATATAAAATTATACAATCAGATCTAGAATTATATAATTAAAAAATGTACAAGAAACTTTTTTTCCAAAAATCTGACAAGTTAATCATAACAAGTTAATTAACTTCTGTACTACTGTGAATCAATTCCGATCACGTAAAGCTTAAAAATAATTTTTTTTTTATCTGGCGCGATTATTAAATCGATGTGTTTCTAATTTCTATCCTAAGCGCCGATTAATAACGATGTTTATTATCGTGTTTGTCAGAAACATGTAAAAAAAAAAAAAAAAAAAAAAAAACGCTTTACGGAATCTTCCTCAGAGACACACACACACACGAAGAGACACACTTTCGCTGACGTCTAAGTTCACAGATCTCAGCCCGTTGGGCACACATTTTCATAAATCATCCTTCGCGTCTATTAGAAAATGCAATTTGTCGCTATTTAGTTGCGAAAGAACGAACGGAGAGAAACGACGCGTCGTTGAAACAAATCGGAAAATTAAAGAAAACTTTTAACTGTTTAACGCGCAAATAGGATGTTGATGTAAAAGATGCAATTATAAAAGATAAATCTTGAATTGAATATTTTTCACAATAATTTACAGACGCGTACATTTAAGTAATTTTTTTCTTTCGTGTCATTAAAAACGATTATATTTAAACTCTGTGTGCGACTGTAACTCTTCTCACTCCAATTAAATTAAATTAAATTACTCCCAATTCTTAGCACATGTAAAAATCAATGTAAAACTGAACCTAATATTTTCCTTTTCTTTTGTTTCATACAAGTAAACACTGATTGACCATTGTTCACAAACTGTCAAATAATTGTCGAAGCACCATACAAACTATATACGCGTACCGCGAGATCTATGTTTTAATTTGAAATAAATTAACACGTTTGAGATGCGAATTTTCCGAGATACGAATGTTATTAATTTCCACGGGAAACTTCACGTTTTTTCAGGAAGTGTTCTCCGAACACTGCTATTACCGAGTGACACAACTAAACATGAATGAAACAGGTCGAAGAAAGACGTGCCCGTGTGACCATCGATGTTAACCCCCCCCACTTTGAGATAAACATATTCATGGTTCCCCTGCATTATTTCGTATTCCTATGCGGTAGTAGACAAGATACGTGAGTAAAAGTGACTAACACTCGTGTTAAAACAAACCGTTAGCGCTCCTTGTACTAACATCCGCAATATCCTTCTGCGGGTTTATTGCACGATTGTTACATTTTTTTATAACCAAATAAAATACATTTTTCGAGAGAGAGAGAGAGAGAGAGAGAGGGGGAGGTATTAAAAAAATCATACATGTGCAAGTAGTATTCTTATAACTTTCTTGTTATAAGAGAAATGTGTGTTAAAAAATGATTGCGTAATTGATAATCAATTTTGCGTTTTATATAATTGTATTATTTTTTAAAAATATCTAAAGAGAGAGAGAATAGAAAATATCGGATATCGCTCATCATCTTTTGTTTTACATCCGAGAACCTGTTTTCAATTTTATCTGTTTTTAATTTTTCCTGCTGTGTAAACTGTTTGGACAATTTGCCGCAAGATTGCGACACTTATTAAAGCTGATGACATGTCTCTTATAGACTAGATATAGATGTAAACGGAACGGCCGGTCATAGCAACAGTTTTACTACTATATACTAGTAGAAGAGATTATAATATTTATATACATAGTAATACATAATTATTACAAATTTTTTTTTTTTCCTACAGAGATTTATGATGAAACAATACCTGAGATTGCTTTTTTTTGCTTCTCATTGTTTTGCATCCTAAAGAATTACTGAACACATCTTAAGCAATATCTTATGTTTAAAAACTATTGAGCAGTGTCATTTTGCCTGTAGCTGTTTCCGGTTTCTTTTCAATTGAACATTGTAACCAAATACGGATTTTTCGGCGTCGGACAGCGAAAAGGTTTGAAAAGTTCGACCGTTATATCTGTCGATTTGGCTCCTATCGGCTCGAACAAATTGTTCCACAAACTGTTCGCATCTGCAAGAAATTAAAATATTTATTTGAAATTGATATTTATTTTCATTTATTTAATAAAGTGAATATAGGCGGTTAAACTTGCATCGAGCATTGGCCTTTTGACTGATGTGGAAGCAATCGGCGCTTAAATATGTCAAATCGAAATATCCCTCTGACGTTAACGGTAGAGTTATGTTCATTAAATTAGGCTGTGCCACGACTGTAAAATCGTCTTTTTGAAATTCGGGATAAGTAGCAATTTCCATCTCTAACTGCTGCCATCTGAAAAATATATATTTTCGTAAAATAATCCTCTTGTGTTATACATATGTTTAGAGCTCAACTTAAAACTGATAACAAGGAAATCGTCTGTATTTTATTTCTCCATTATTACCGTCTCTACAATGTTATTCTTACTGTTTCATAATGTCGTAATACAACGGTCTCATATGCCGATACGCGAGGCCGAACATGCAAGGGCATTCCGCATCCGTTGTCACATAACACGACTTGGGTATTTTGTTATCACGGATAGAGACCAGGGTCCTCAAATGCGGCGGTAATATCAGCGCCACAAAAGTTCGCGGCAAGTTGTCTCGCAATATTCGCAGAGCCTGAAGTAAATCGTCTTTGTGTTCCTCGAGAACCGACGTGGGCGACGAACTCGGACACAAGTTGAGGCAAAAATCATTGGATCCGATCATTAGCGAGATGAACTGCAATAAAAATCGCATTTATTGATATTATTCAGTATTTGTGAATACTGTTAATTTATTAATAAATCGTCTGACAAACAAACCTTCCAATGTTTCTGCAAATCTATTCTTGGATCTCTTTGAATTCTTTTGACTAATATCTGCGCCATGTACATCATATCGCGAGACATGGCGCCGGTCTCGGCAACATTCAACTGCGACGCCTCGTGCGACGTCAAGGAGTCGCTCAACGCGTATCCTATCAAATTCGGGTTGTATTCCTAATATATTGAAAATTCTCGGATGACTCATTGGTCAGATAAAAAGTAACAAAAATAATAAATTTTTCTAATGGAGCAAGGCTGACGTATATGATGAGAATTAACAGAGATGTGACATGACATATATAGATGTTTAAAATAAGCTCAGCCACATTTTGCCAAGATGAAAAGCGAGACTTCAACCAAAACGCTGCCGCAAGGTCCGCAAATCAATTCGAACAAAAGTTAAACTAAAGAAAAAGACAACATTGTACATCGATAATTTACTTAAAAACATAATGTCCAAACAAAATCTTCTACGGCAGATCGAAATAAAGAATTATATGCGCTATTAGATCACAGTTTAAAATGTAACATTAAATTTATTAAGATTATAATACAATGTAAATGTAACGCGATGCAAAAAACACGCGAGTAATGTATGATTGCTGATGCAATGAGATAAAGAGATTAGAGATGCATGAGTCACGTTAATGTCAAAATGCCATGTTCCATTCTTCATTCATCATTTCTCATTATATACAATGTAGGCGTTATCGCGCCAATATAAAGATTGTGTGTGAAAATTGAATGATCTCATTTACCTTGAGAATATTGGGAAGCGTTAGATATTCCCTCCATGTTCCCTGACCTCCGCCAGATGCGGTAACTCCTCTGTTTTCAACAAAAACTTGAAACACATTATCGGCAAAAACTCCAGCTCCGGCTGTGAGCGAGTCGCCCATCGCGGCGATAACGTCTATGTCGCCCGGTCTTAATTTGTGAACAGAAACAGGCACCTCGGGTGATCGACCGCCTGCAAGTTTTTTATTTGCGAACCATATTGTGCTCGAAATGAATAAATAAGTAACGCGTTGAGAGAGAAACAACAATGAAACAGTAAAAGTTGCAATTGATGTGTAACAGAGAAAAATTATAAACAATAGTTACATTTCACATTTAAATTAAAAAATACGCTTGTTAAAAAATACGATAGATAAGTATAATGTGAATAAATGAGATAACAATAGTTCTTTAATACGTTTTTATATAAAGTTAAATATGTTTTTAAGTTTTTTAATATGTATTTACCTGTCACGTTGCAAGGAAATGGGACGTCGTCAGGAACGGTATTTTGCATTTTGTTCGCTTCTCTTGACATCTTTAAATATCTTTCTTCTGTGCCTGTCCTACCTGTACAAGTGACAATTCGAAGAAAAAATACAAACACTGTTTTATTAACTCTACGTAACAACAGCTGCGTAATTATGCGTAAATTATATTTGGTAACAACGATTCAAAACTTTTACTTTATCAAACAAATCCGAAATATAACGCGACAGTAAATGTACTCGATGTGTGTGTGTGTGTGTAATGAATTATACCGTTTTATCACAATTAAGTATTAAAAAAAAAAAATCTAAAAGAGGAAAACTACTAGAAAAAAAAAACAAAATCCGCGAAGAATGGAAAGTATGTCAAACTTGTTATCGAGGAAAACTTTCTGTTATCTATGTTACACGGGTAACTCTAAGTTAAACAAAAATGAGCACATCCTTGTACAGATTTTTATGGAAGTAACAGATCTAAGGAATAATTGAATTACATAGTTTTCTTGTATTTACGCACGTATGTGAGATGTAAGAAAATAAAAATTCTTTAACCAACGTTTGTATCGCAAATATATATTACAAGCTTTTGTATATTATTACGTAAGTTCAAAATTGATTTTTTCGCCACATGTATTTTTTTGATTGCGTTTTAATTATAATTTAATTCGTAATATAACACAATCGCGTTATTAAATGCGATATTTAAAATTCTACTCGTGAAAATCCGATAATTGGATATTCATCTTTTCGTTTCTTGACATTTTATGCAAATGGACATAATATGCAATAATAAACGTGCGTGTTATAGATATTGTTTGCACTCGTCACTTTATGACCACCTAATTTCTTCAAACAATTTTTAAGACGAAAAAAATTAGCACACATAGTACGCAGATAAATTGTAAATTTTAACACAGTTTTGCAAACTCTTCAATGACAGAACTATCTGTCGACTATACGAAGCTGATGCGCTTTGTCTTCACTTTTTTTTCTTATGCCGTTACACAATTGTACATACCGAAGGTATCGAAGATCCAATTCCGAAAGACACGATACAATCGCAGATTGAACGGTGAATCGAGATCGGTTTTCTGGGCCGACACCCCCGCGAGCAGATGCAACAGCAGGACGCAACAAACATACCACCACTTGCACATTCTCCGAGCGATGCAAAATCAACTGTTTTATTTAAATAATTAATACGTACGAACTGTTACGATAAATTGTTGTTTGTCAATTTGCTCTATAACAATATTACAATTCGTCCGAAATAAAGTACATAAGTACAATAATATAGCACGGGACGTGATGTAACACGAAGTGCACCGTCCGAGATCGTGATACCCAATGATACATCGACGGCTTCAACAACCTTCGGAATACTCTTCGGTGGAGAGGTGTCCTTGATGTCATCATTATCAAGGAAAACATCGACAACATTCTTGTATTCATCATATCGTATTTACAAGAAAGAACACGAATTGCTCAGACAAAATAAAATAACAACTGAAAATACGAATAATCAGCGAGATCTGATTTTGTTCTTATGTCACCGAACAAGTGCATTCGACAGTTCTTTACGATGTTTAACTTTCAATTAACAAGTCGATTTTGCAATTGACGCTAAGAGAGATGTGTGTTTCTCTTTTATAAATTACAAAGATAACATTGTGTGTCAAAGTTGACAATTCATACGGTTAACTTTATACATTGTACATAACTTTAGTGAGATCTATAAGATAAAAGAAAATAACGTTCACGTAACAATTTAGAATCAGAAAATTCTTTTTCCGAAGCACATTATTTGTTAGCTTGTAAATAATCTACTTCACATTTGATTGTTGAGATCAAGTAAACAAGTAAAAAAATCAGAACAAAGTACGAACAAACAGAACAAAGTTCGAACTTGATATATCGAAATAATTTATATGTGCATGCAAAATGCTTCAGTAAAATGTTAAGGTTTTATATTTATAGAGAAATTAATGATAGCGCAAATACAGAAGTACACGAGTGAAAAATTAGCACAAATAAACACGAAAATTACCACCATTATAAAACTAGTAGAAAAATAAACCGAAAGAAAATCATGCCACGATACATGATTGTCTTTAAATTTTGCACTGTCAAAAATCATCGCGAATCAATGACATCGAACATCACACGTGCAATATAAAGAGTCGTTTCTTTTAGCTATATTGAGTGTGTACAGTGTACGCACGTATCTTTAAAAAATTGTACATGAGAATCTCTTTTATGTGGATTTAGCATTAATAAAAGTAACAAAGACTCGTAGAAAATTATTTAAAAACAGTAAGTTTATAATTTTTATCTTGACAATTGTGTGTTGTGCAGTAAAGAAATACAAAATTTCTGATATAGATGAGCAAAGTTATAGCTAAGAGGAATAAGTATAATTAAATTTGATTTTATCATCCACCAATATAAGATAAATGCCCAATTAGTGACACATAAATATTAACACATTACCTCATCGTGACATTGATCTTTATTGACTGATTGAGAAAAAAAGATACGATTCAAATTGGGACATTAACCTTATATAATTTACAATTCTCGGTCCCTCTCGAAAGTAGTCTTTTCACAAGGACGATGTGAAGGACTACTGGTAAACCACTTTTTGTAATATTATTTTTATTCGCAACGCAGAAAAAATGTAAAATATATGATACACGTTCTTGACACTGGTAAAATTTAAATTTTACTTGAAATCTCCAGACATTTCCAAACGCTTTTCTAAAGAAAAAAAAACCACACTTTACTTACTATATATCGAATTTCTCGAACATAAAGCATAAAAACTTGACAAAACGCGAATAATATCTAATAAAACAATATTGGATATTTAATGTAAATCGACTTTAGATTGCTGAAATTTTCACGTATGGAAAAGTTAATATTGTAACAAACCACGTCGGTTTTGTTAGGTAAAACCACGTAAAGACGTTTTGGATTATCGCTAATATTTTATATATATAACGTCACGAAAACAAAATTCACGTCCGTCCAATTAGAAGATATCGGTTTGGTTTAGAAATATCAATTTACGTACTTATTATATTACACACCTTAAAACTTAACTTACACAAGTTATTAACTCGAAAGCTTGCATTAATCTTCAATCATTCCACGTTCGCGAATAAATTTTATCCGTATTATTTTGCAATATTATGTGATAACATTTCTGTCATTTGTAACTCTACGTGATTCTTCTTATGTGTGTGTCAAACGATTTTTTTTAGTATAAAATCAGCGTTCTGCATTTTATTCTGATAATCTGTTTTAAAATATTCGTCTGAGAACATCTGAGAACAATTATCTTTTTTCTGATAATCTGTTTTAAAATATTCGTCTGAGAACAATTATCTTTTTTCTCTCTTTGCGAACAAAAGTTACAACAAAAACCATTTTATGGCCGCGGACGGGATTTTTACGACCGCGACGGGTCACAATTTATACGGATTATTACATTTTTCGATTTGATATTTCACATCGACACGAGTGTGTATAAAAAAACTATACTTTTTTCGCGAATCCGAGTCTTACGTTTTATTCTCGTTTATCGATTGTGAAGAAATGAATATTAACGAGAATCATTATTCTCGATTTTACTAGCAAAAAAAAGAAATGGAAATTTAAATAAATGCGTAATATATATACAGTCAGTCAAAAAAGTCTCCGTACACCGTATAAAACTTAATTTAAGATTGCATAATTTTAAAAGAAATGAGAATAAATA
>QVNV01011987.1:0-10584 GCA_014825455.1 Pseudomyrmex pallidus
AAGATACACGGCAGCGTCTTGACAGTGACACTCATTCAGCGGATACTTTTATGTACTTGGCGTCGAGACGCTACCGCGTCTCTTAATTATGTTTTGTTTTTTGAAATATGCAAATCGTGGTTCTAACACGAAACAAGCAGGAATTAACGAACGTTGCGACATATGTATCTTTTTTTTTTTTTACGAAATAGTTTTCAGTTTTCGTCAATCCCACATAAAGCCGTTGTCGACACAATTCCGTCCTACATCAATTTGTTAATGCAATTCGCGGAGCTCCACATGAAAAAAATATCGTCAGCCATTATGTTAATAGGTATTATTCACGACCGTGTGTCACCGACCACCTACTCGCGCGCCCGAACTAATAAATAATATTCTTCGGTTTCTTCTATCATGCGTCCTTTTCTTGATTTTTTTCCTTTTTATATCTTCTTTTATATTAAAGAGTTAAACACATTTTCCTCGCTCTCTCTTTCTTTTTCTTTCTCTTTCGGTCTATTTTGTTCACGTGATTTTGCTAATACGAGAAATCGTCGCGAGTTTTGTTCGTGCGTTCGCCATTTCTATGGTCAATAAGCGCGCAGATACTCCTTGCAAACATACTATGTGTGTGTGTGTGTGTTGCGAGCCAGGACGATATTAAATTATAATTCGCGGCACGCTCTACCGCGTTACCTCATACTTTCCTTCACTATTTATAGGCCGACGCGCTCGCGCTTCGCTCGTTCGTTCCTACTTCTTGCCAGTGAGAGCTACGAACCGGCGCCGTGAGTGCACGCCTAACATGCTCACAATTACGGCCGTGAGAAATCGTTGTTGCCGATTGTGGCAGATGCAACGACGTATATATGTGGATACGCCGCGCGCCGGGAAAATTGAAACGTTCCTATGCAGATTACGCGAGGCCGTGTTTCGTGCGCGTTGAGTAATGCCCGACGAATGGTCCTTGCTACATCGCGATATATTACATCGTCGTTGCATCTTGCATCTAACGTAATATATCGCGATTTTGTATTATTACAATATAAAAAAAGAGAAAAACCATGCGTGAACTGACGGATGTGAAATTAAAGATAATTATCTCTTCGAGCTTATTGTTAGAGAGAGTTTCATATATTTGGTTCGTAATTAAAGTTCATCCGGAAAGAAATATTCAGTTCAAACTGTGTTTTTTAATTTCCTCGTTTATTTACTTTCTCTCTTGACTCGCGTGCTTTCTCTCGAGAAAAAAAAATATATATTTTATAATGAGATTTTTTCGGAATTTCATGTCACGTTTTTTTCATGCGATATATGATTCGCGAACTCGCAGGCGGTCGTTTTCTGTCGCGCGAAATATAAATGCGGTTTCATTGTTGAGCCGCCACCTACAACAATCTGTTACTTTCTTTCTGCGGACTTGAGTTAACTCCACCAACGTGTGCCTACTACAACTCGGTTACATATGTACGCGACGAGGCGTGGATAAATAAACGCGCGCGCGTGTTAACAGTTCGCCTCCTCGTGAAAACTTCGCCGATGTCGTAAGCGACGTACGAGGTAAAATAATAAATAATAGAAAATACGATCTCGTGCGTGCTCGTTGCTATTCTTCGATCGCCAAATGGAAATCATAAACGAACAAATTGGCATACGTGTCGAACAAAATATTGTCATAAATAATATCTTTACATTTTGTGATTGAAAAAAAAAAGAATATTAAACAAATCTCTGGCATCTCTCCTGAAAAAATCTCTTTCCAATTCAATCCGTCGATTATTGTAACGCTGCGTATATGCTCTTATACAACAGACCGCAATCGTTTTAATTCTAGATCGAGTTTCCGATACACAATTCCGCGAGCACAATCGATCATCGTACGCGACGTGATCGATACGTCGACCTAAAGGCCGGAATGTGACGGATAGTTAATTCCATATATAGGACCCTCGCGCGATTTGCTATTCATTTATATTACATCTCCCACACTTACATTAATTTTTTATCTTTTAATTATCTACTTTATACGGACGTATATAAAACGCTTTCTGCATTATCAACAAATTAAATAAAAATCATAGAAAATATTTTAGAAATAATTTCTTTAGAATCGTATTTTACAATCGAGTAATTATTTTCTCTCCTTTGAACGAAAAAAAAAAACGTAATTTTAAGGAACATTGTTATTAAATGTGTAGCCACTTTTAAAAAAAGGAAAAAACTAATCTCCGTTAAATATTCTTATCTCTTGTTGAATGTGTTTACGAAGCACGTATTTACAATACAACATAGTACACATCTGAAGTTGTACTCACCTGGATAGCCTTCCGGGATGACTATTTCCGGTCCCACTTTGACGTCGTGACGGTAACGATGCATCAGCAGCGTAGCCGTGACTCTGAGCGATCTCTGCTGTTGCTTGTACAGAAGTATCGGCCTTCCACCGGCACCTTCGACCCTGACCACCCTCGGTAGAGAAAATCTGTCCAGGAACTCGCGCAGCGGCACGAAACCACCGCCGGAACCCGCGACCTCGGCGGTCGCCTCTCTCGAGCTCGGCAACGAATCCTCGCCGGTTCCGGTGGCTTCGCCGCTCGACAATGTCGAAAATTCACCACTCGACGACATCGCGGCACAGTTTTTCACAGTATCTTACATCAAATCCGGTCACAGTCTCTCATTTACATTCCAACGTCTATTATTATATTGCGGCCCGCATAGGAAAAAGTTTAGAAATATCTATTCCAGAAATCTGTTTGTAAAATTTTTAAAAATTAAACAAATCAAATATTTTTATGAACTAAAACAAATTTAATCAAATTTTATTTGTTTAAAACAATCCCCACGTTAACGTAGCTCACAATCACAACGTGATAGCTGCCTTTTTCCCGCCTAATAATATGCATTCAACAATGTCGGATCACAAAATGCATTTTTTTTCCCGTCCATTACTTCAGCCACCCCCCGATGAAATTCGTCATTTCGCGAGGCATGACAGCCTTGACAGTGACGTGCTAGCGGCGAGTCGCGCGAGCTAATGAGTGATTATGCTTGGGGCGTCTTGACGATGATGGTGATGATGATGAATTTATGACGATGATTATCTCCCGTAGCATACCAGTGTGTCGCCACTGGTGTTTGTCTTTCAGATGAGCGACTGGCTCTATGTGCGGGAAAACGTGGGTGGAATGGCGAAGCGGCACGCTCTGTTACTTGCGAAATGTCGCCTTTCGCCTTTGAAGTTACAACGACAAAAATACGATGTCGCGCGGTAGCAAAGAAGACAAAGAGCGAACACACAGCGAACTGCTGGTTATAAAGTATATATATATATATACGTACGAGTGTCTGTGTGGGTATATAAGCAAATAAATATTACATAACTCGTGGGGCTTGAAGTGTTTAAGAGCAACGACCGGAAAGACCCGGGCTCAAACTCCTTGGTCTAGGCACTTCTGCGCCAAAAACGTGTCCCGTTTTTCTATACTTGTGATTTAATGTCTAAACGTGGAATTAGATTCACTTTCAATTGATAAGATAATCATTGTGATGGAAATTTAAATTGCACATGAATAAATAAATATCTATTGTTTATATTGATTAAAATTTGTAAAAAAAACGAAAAAAAAAATTAATTTATACATACAAGATACCTGGATGATAAGAGTGTTTGCTCGGAAAGATGTTCTCTTTATTTACTACTGCCTGATATATTTTTATTTATATATTTTGCATATATAAATAAATAAATCGACGCAGAATTGATCGTAAGAAAAAAATGCGTTAAAGATTTATTTCCCGAATCAATATTTAGTAAATTTTACTTTTTACATACTTATAGCAAAGAGATATTGTTACATTTTGCAATTATGTATTTTAATTAGCATTATTTTGTTAATTATATGCAAATAAAAATATTCGCGTCGATTTATTTCAGTAATTAATTTTACTGGCCACACGCACTAAAATGTTGTTTACTTCACGTTCGATCGTCATGTATAGGTATACTTTCTCTGAATAGCAAGTTTCTTTTTTTTTTCTTTTTAACTCTAATCCGATTCACCTTCCAGTCCGACATTCCCAGGATTTTCACGTAATTAGGAACGATGATTTGTGTCTGTTAGCAGCTCCGAGAGCGACGTGAAACATAATTTATTTATGCACGCCGTCACATATATATACACGCACAGTCCATAATGCACTTTCTTGGGTGACTTGCACCTGTGTGACATTCCCCGAGTACGCGCGCGTTCGCGACGATATTGCGTACATCGCATACGAATGACGAGAATTAATATTCCACATATGTAAAATACGATGCGCGAGGACTCCGGGCATTATCCGCGGTTCCGGTCATGAATACACATGAGACTAGGATGATTTTATTTTCGTTATTTTTTTTTTTTCAAGTCGTGAACTCGCAACTTCTTTCTTGGGAGAATTCCTCTCGTTATTTGCGATAGAACGTTTTCTTTATGCAAAATTTCTGTAATTGCCATGTGTATAATGGAGTTTTAATTATCTGTGACTAAAGGAACACCCTGACGAGAAGGTATCGTGAAGTATTACATGACAATCGACTCTGTGACGCATTTTAATACACCTTTATTTTTCTGTGCTTTTTGTGCCGCTCGCTCGTACGCGCTTGTCTCTTTGCAGATTCCTTGCGCAAAGTTAGTATGCGTCTTGTACACGAGCGAGTAGTACTTGCTATTCCGTTTGTACGCACGATCTTTTTGAGAAATCGCACTTTTCTCCCTCTCTTGCCACAAGCATACGTTTGCAACAGGCAATTACACCTCGAACCGAAACTTTCAAAGGAACTTGCGACTCAAGTGACTGTGACGGAACGGTTTCTTTTCGAGACTTTTCGATTTCACTCTCCGTGGACTATGTCCCGCCGCGTTATTATTGTATGACGTTGTCACGAGGATGACATTTCGTCACGTGCAGATGACAGACGTCAAGATGTCCGTTTTGCCGAGCGGACAATGTAAAAGCGAGAACGTTAAAATCCCGACGAGCCCGCGAGTTGCAAAAATGCTCGATATCGGATAATTAAGTCCCGTATTCACACGCGGGATTTAACTTAAAAAAGCACCTCCGCCGCGCATTTGAGTGCATAATAGATCGTGCGAAGTGAAAGTGCAGATTTAGCAATTCGCCCATTAGCGTCTATTCTAAGCTGGAAATGTTTTCTGTTTTCCACGCGCCGTTGTTGCAGACGTCCCTGACGTAATTTTCCTACAGAAGACCCTATCGTGCCGCGCCAAGCATGTAATCCTGGCAGCGATTTTAATCGAGCTTATGAAAGTTTCTGCATTACGCGCAAACTTTCTAACAATGTGATGATTAATTAGACACTAGGAACCAAGCGGCGAGTTTTAATCATAGTTTTATAATTTGGATGCAATAAAAATATCTTCCGCGGTGAGAAGACCTAGTTCTTGGCGCAGAGCGAAAGTAAGCGGCTCAAACCTCGATATTGCAAATTAACAGTGGTTATTAATTAACGGTTTTGCAAGCTTGCGAGATGCATATATCCCTCATTTTAGACGTCATTATTCGAGACTTAAGTAGTAAATTCCAAACAATATTAAAAGTATGAATTTACATATACCTGTTATATATATGTATATGTTATTCTTCTACTACCTTATTCTTGTGAAATATCTAATAATTTTAATAACTTTTTTAAATACTTAAAATTTAATTATTGTTGAACAAAGTTCACTCGAAATTTCACAATCTTCAATTCTCTATTATTTTCTATATTCATTATCCTCACAATTTTTGGATTACGATTACGCTACTACGAAGCCAACTTTTAATTAATTCACCGTAGATATAGTTATATCACTCACCTCATTGATAAACTAAACTTACAAAAGTTCGCATCTATTCTAAAACTGTTTATTTGTGTAAAAAAAACATTTGATTTCACTCGCGCGTGCAAACAGAATCGATGCACGTGTCGAGACTCGTCCGAAATTCGTGACACAGAAGATTCATAATTTTATAAAGACATTTAAAAAAAACTTCGCTTCAAGCAATACCGTACAATTATATCGATGCTAATGTGAACTTCAGAACAAAGTCACCCATAGAATTTTCTCGCGCATTCAAATGTAGGATTAAATTTCCGATGCGTGATTTTCGATACTCAGATACTCGACGAAAATCTCCGATGAGTCGCGGACCGACGCATCTCGAGAAATCAGATGTACGCGGCACGATCGACCCATCGATCGACCGTTCGATCGATCAATCGAGGTGTACGTGTGAGAGAAGCGCGACGAGGACTGCCGCCCCAACACCTCGGACGAGATCGCGCGACTAAAGCGCACAAACGCGGAGACGCGGTGTTGTGCTAACGCGGAGCGAGTGTCTCCCCCCACTTCGGGATCCCCAGTTCAAATAAACTGTATCGCGCAGGCGGGGAACACTCGGGTGCTCCGGGAATCTCGAGTCTTTTCATCCTTTCTCTTCCCGCAAACTAATTTTCCTCGATCAGGAAACTTCCGTTTCCTGATAGTTTCCGATATTTTGTGTGTGACGGGATGACACACCGAAAAACGAGTAATTTGCGGAGAAGAAATGAGATGTTACACATAAGTAAGTTACATAATCACTTTTCTTTTGATAACAGCAGAAATTTTAGCGTGATTTTTCCATTTTGAATCTTTTTTTTGTATAGAATTTCGACTCGAATAATGTAACGCCAAGTCCATTCGGATCCAGTCGGCAATCGAATCGTAAAGGACCCGATATTTGTTCGCGTAATTAATGGTTGCGTATTATGCATCGTGTGCAACCAATTACTGCGCATTGGTAACCCGTAATTTGAAATTTCACGTTGAATTCGAGATACCCGTGACCAGTAACGGTGTAACCTTCGTACACCTTCATGATCCCACAAACTGGAATGCCAAGATCATAGTCACTCTAGCGCGGTTTTTCGTCGTGTCGGATATCTCACCGCGGCGGCCGATACGTCGCGTTCCCGCGCTGCGCAATGCATCCGCGGCATCGTTGTCGGAACGTCCACAAGACACAGTCGGCAATTACAAAGACGCGCATAACAGTTAATACCGAGTTATTATAGGTATCGAGGTAGGACGACTCCTCTCGTCGGCGCTTAAATGAACTTACACGCTGTATGTTTGCCATATGCTCGCCGAGCAGATGGCGTGCCACTTTCCGCGATTCCGCGAGATGGACCGCTACGCGGGGAAATTGCGTAACAATGATCGCCGTAACGAATCAAAAATGTGAACCTCTTCTGCCACCGTGGTTTTTGTAACTGTATCCCTGAATAAGTGTGTCACACACATCTGACCCTTATTTGTTCCGAACTGATTTCTTCATCAGCGAGACGCGCGCAAACTGTCTGTCCTCCTTCGCGCACGCGAATAAATTATTACTTCACAATGAACTCGGAATTACGGCTCATTGTGTAATAATTACGTCAAATCATCAACTCTTGCCTATATATATATTTTTTTATCTTACTCGTCCTCTTGGCTATGAGATCGATTATTTGCTTTGTGACTCAAGAGAGAGAGAGAGAGAGGAATTTAAGAAATAAATTTATTTTATATTTTTGTTTGTTCAGAATAAAGTAAACACCAAAATAGCTTTTTACGTGTCTCTGGATACGCACTCTTTGCGCTTCGTTAGCAAGTTATACACGATACTTTCACATGCCTGGCTAAGAGAGTGCCCGGACATCTGATAATTAGCCCGGAACGCGGGAATATTAATGTCTGTGTTTAGAGGAGAAACGTTGCGCGAGTGTCATTGTCTTCGTAATTGTCGTTCTGTCGCGGTATGATTATTGACTCGAGAAATGCTGATTACACAGCGACGAGGCACCGAGCGTCTCATTGTCTTCTCCTGGCGCCATTAATATCTTTTCGCTCAATGCCGGTCCGTGTCAGGGGTCGGGAGGAGTATATATCCGCTCCGTCATAGATCCACATGCAGACGTTTTGAATTTCATCGAGCCAACATCGCGCGCGTTCTATCTTTAGCGCGAATGCGCCTTGCATTTACGGTTGACGCGTGACTGTCATTTTCTCCTGTACGCACACGTGAATAAAGAAAAAAAAAATCAGCAACAAACAAACGACGCGACGCTACGAATAAGTAATCGACAATCGATGATCTCAGTTTCCGGCCAGCGATTGCAATTTTTCTAATGCAAACGCGTCGGTCGCCATTCATCTTTTCTCTCTCTCTCTCTTTCTTTTTCACTCCGGCGGCGTATCGCTGCTTTGAGATCGCGGGAATCGATTTGCGAGAGATTTAACGCAGTCGTTACTGATGATTTTTCAAATTGTACCACTACCGGCTAATTATTTCTATCGTCCCGTCCGTCGCGCTTTGTTAAGTTACGACGATTTAATTCGCCGCGCGCGCGGGGTCAATATTCCTTACCGAGCATCATCGGGTCTGTATCGGCTACCACGGGCTGCATACACGGAAGCATATCGTACATCGCGCTGCAAGACGGATGACCTTCCGAAGGTCAGCCGCCTTTGCTCCCCGCCGTGGAGATATCTCGCCCGTATATGGTACTCATCCTACGCCTGCTTATAAGGTGCGCGCGCGCGCGCGCGCCCGCGAACACACGCGTGTGATGAAGAAAGAAGCTAATTGGAATCTCCGGTGACTAAAAATATAATATGGCAGATCGGCATCGTAATGACATGGAAAAACCGACGGTGGTTAAACCTTAATTTCCAGACCTTTCTTCCGCATGCGTGTCTCGCCGTTAAACGAGCGGAGTATCGCCGATCGATTTACTCGTCGCGTGGAGCGACTGTCACGCGATCAATGAAACGACAGGCCGGACGAAACGATCGTCGGCTTATCGTCGTTGTTTTATAACTGTTTTGCGATATGGCGAATTAATTCGCGAATTAACGGCGCATTGTTTCAACTACCGGGACAAACAACCACGCGCCATCTGATCTCTCTCACAATCGGGATCTCTCACGCAAAACGTTCGTGACTTCGGGGGATATATATCCCGAGAGACACCTCCGAGAGATGAATGCCGAAGGATATCTGGTTCTCTCCCCGGCTTCTGTAGTCCCGTCTAATTAAAGTCAGGTAGCGGTAATCGTTGGACTAGATTGCCTTCACGTGCGCATCGTCATTTGTTACTTCCAGCTGATTATTATGCGCACCGAACGAACTCAAGATCGGTCACTCTTGTACGTCTGAACGCGAAATATCGCAACGTGCGGTAAGTGGCGGATATACAAAGCGAAGTCGACAAGTCGATATTTTAATTACAGTTTTCTGTTATATTTGCGCTTAGGAAACTAATACATACCTGAAGGGTAGAATTTTACATGCGTATAAATCAAGTTAAACGCAGGTTGTTCCCCGCGCTTCTTGTTACACGTCACGGCAATTCTTTCTCGCTTAAGATTGGTATTACAATTTCTTTTACACAGTCGGTAATTTATTCTGAGATTTTATAATTAAAAACAATAAAGAACTCGCGCGCGGCGCATCGCGCAACGCATACGGTCATTAATGCCTTCGGTATACGTATCGAGCTTCCAATAATTAAATACAGTACAGCCGCTCGAGTTCTCTCTTTCTCTTTCTCTCTCTTTCTCCCCTTTCTCTCCGAGAAGAATCGGCGTGCCTTCGAGACTCATTGATCATCCTATAAATAACCATGAGGATTCTAAGAGGACGGCTCTTAATGAAAATGTCAGGGACCGAGCAAAAACGTATATCGGCGAAGCGGAATTATTCGATACTCATGCGCACACAATCCCCGCCGAGGGGATACGCGCCGTTTCTTGTCGGCGATTTTTCTCCATTGATTTGCGCTCGTTGCATTGACGTTATACTTCCCATTGCGGACACTTTGAATCGCAAAAAAAAAAAAAAAATCGCATTTTTCGCGTTCCTGACGTTCTCGCCAGCGGAACTGGCGCCTCGCATGCGGATAATGTCAAATTATGCGACACGCATCGCGCGCAGGTATTGCTTTCGGTCTCTTGGTTTCTACGAATTGTACTTTTTCCAACTCGAAATGGAGATCTGACGATCCGCGCAGAAGCGTTACGTGTCATCGTTGCGAGCGCGACGACGCTCTCTTTCTCTCTAGCTCTCTCTCTCTCGTTATATACACGACTTCGCCACGTAGATTGTGGCAATTTTGCCTTTCATGCTCTTACAAGTGGTTAAGTTGCGTTTTGTCGCATTAAGAGTGTTCCGGGAATTGCCGTAGCGAAAAGGATCGACGTTGAAAACATCGAGATTGCTGCGGAAAGATTATACAAATATGCAGTAGTACATATCGCAGAAGTAGCGCGCTTTCTCCCATTATATTAAAAAAATAACAGCGCAATTTGAAAAAACATTTGAGAAAGTGCAAATCGCGCAAACTACATGACCATCAGTTTTTCTGAGAAGAAAAAGAATCATTGTGGACGCTGCGAAATGTTTTCGACGTTCTTCGATATCACCCGAGCGTCGATTAAAACGCGTTGTATTCAACTATATATAGCCACTGTTCGCGTCGACGCATATACATATTCATGGGAGCGACACAGATGTGCACGTTCGCCTTTTAAG
>QVNV01012066.1:0-18946 GCA_014825455.1 Pseudomyrmex pallidus
TAGCATGTTCAAACACAGAACAAAGATGCGCCTGATATAAAGAATATTTTTTACTTCTGAAAAGAGTGAGTTTTACTCTCACCCTCTTTGTGTGCTTCGATTTTTCAATACATCTCCGACGAACTCTTTAATTATCTCGAATAACAGGTAACGTCGTCCCCTCAGAGCGCACGTCGCATGAAAAATTCCCACGTTTGCGCATCGCAACACATGTCGCGAGCATAAATTTCACATTCGCCGCATGCTCCAAGCGTTAATACGGCGGTTTATCAAATAAACGTGTGCGCGCGTACGTATTCTCAATTTGTAAAAAGCGCCGTCGAGCGTATCTCTGCTCGTAGTCGAGCGCAAATCCGCGAGAGATATCAGAAGCCGACGAATCGCGCGCGGTTTTCCGCGAGTAATCGTTTCGCGTATCGCGGGATTAATAGGTGTCCCGCGCGCGTATATCGCTAATTCCGTCATCGATCTTCCGCGCGGAGCTTGACCAAAAAGTCACCGACGAGATAAAACGTAAGTAGCCTCATTTGACGATTGGATAAACGCCGAGCTGAATACATACATCTCGGGAAAGTTTTACGCGAACAAACGAGTCGCGCGCGCCGCAGGAAACTACTTCCAGTTACGTTTTATATACACCTGGTGTGTGTTTCTGCGAAAACGATTTTGCTGCCCGAAGATGCGTGTCTCGGACGCGCACACGCCCGATGTGTTTATGGATACCTTCCGTACCATCGATCTTCCGCGTTCTACAACGCGCGGCGAATGCGGCTGGTATTGTTCTAAGAGCAACAAGGATGCGCGCGCGGTCGGCATACCGGTGCAAATAGCGAAGCACGCCCATCGCACGATCCTCTGCCGCGGATTATTCGTCCCGGCATTAATTCCTTTCCCGCCGCGATTTCTCGCGTTCTGTGACAATCGCCTCGAAAAAAAGCTCGATTTATCGCCGAATTTTTCGGAATTGTATATATTCAACACATTTAATTTATTTAAAGTACGATTTATCACCGACAGTTTCTAAGAGAATATTATTTATCTATTTGTTATATTTAATCAAGCATATATTTTGCATTTAATGAATTTGATATCAGTTTTCGTCTGGAAGATGAATAAAAACATGCACGGAAACGTGTAAAGGTGACGACTGACAAAATCGAATTTGAAAATGTCGATCGCACTTGCATGTAAATCGTCAACGCGGCTGCCGAAACTTATTACAAAGAGGTCGGAATATGCGATAATAATTACCGGATTCACCGGCGATCAAATTCGCGAACGCGTCGACTCTTCCGGGTCGTCGACATCGGTAATCGATATCGTTCGACCAGCCGAGTGAAACGAGTTTCGGGGGACGACGATAAAACCGGGAGACTTCAGCATGGGGTCTCCTCCCTTTCTCCCCCTCGATTTTCTCGCGGATGGCTCCGTGTAACCCTATAGGAAACCCCTGCCGCGCGCGAGTTTCACCTTGCAGCTTTCCGTTACCGCTCATCATCGCGCGCGAAAACGATCGGCCGCCAATGAGTCGAGCGCAAAAGCATTTGCGCGACCATGCACGTGCGCTTTTAAACGCGCGAGAAGCGAAATAGACGCGCATCGCGGTCGGCGATTCTGTGTGTTTGACCCTATTCTTTCCTCGCATGGCGAAGTGTCACACGCTTATCTCTTCGGTTACTTCTAGAGAGTGCACGCGACCGGTTGCCGAGACCGGAGAGAAAATCCGTCTTTTTCCGCGATGCTCCAGTTCGACTTCGCGGATCAAACGATCGCATAATTGAGAAACTATTCGCGGTCGGAAAAAGAGCGCCCGATCGAAGGAGGCCCGTTCGAGGATGAAATTCTCAGCTTCTGTCCCGCGCGAAGTTATCAGAGAATGCTTTCTGTAAAAATCTCTACAAGATGTACATATTTTTCCTACAAGCAGCAGCTTATGTTATTTTGACTACAAATTCCTCTTCCATTTTTACGCACTTATGTGTACTTTTTGCCCGTATATTTTCCATCTCGAACGATAATTACTTGGATGTCACACAATTCACGTTCAACACAAATCTCGACTTTCTTTTTTTTAAAGAAAAGAAAAACATTTCTTTTACATACGAGTGTTATAAAATTCGAAACGGTCTTCGAGGGGGGAATGTTCGAACATATTTTACGAAACAGTCACAGAAATATTCGCGAGACGTGTCTGCCGAGAGAGTCCCAAGCGATACTCCCAAGCCGCGGCCGGTGTAGTAATTTACATGGTCGCAAATCGCTTCGGCAATTTCGCTCGGACGTGTCGGATCGTTTCTTCCTCTTCTTTTTTTTTTTTTGTTTTTTATCGCGATCGTCCATCAAGTCGGAAAGGATTTCGCGGACCGAGATCGCAATCACGGCCGTTCGTTTCAAACGAATGGCAAACCCGTCGTCGTGCGCGTAGACCCCCTTTCTTCCGTCCATCGACACCGTGTCATCCGGACAGCCGCGGGATATACGCGCGCCTCTAACCGAGAGATGTATCGATTGCTGCGTTCTCTCCGCGCGAGACTGTTTTTGCACGAGTTCGCACACACAAGAGGCCAGGTCTCGCCCAAGAAAGAGCAAGAGAGAGAGAGATTCGAACCACGGGGATGAGCTTCGGGGAGGGCCGCAAGGATATACATAGGAGGGTTAGCAGCGGCAACCGGAATTAATGCGAAGCGGAGTAAAGCGCGTCCGGGATGGTAGTCGCGCGCGCGAGAGAAAAGGGATTTATGCGCCGCCGTAGCGTTGATAAAATATATCCTGCGGCATCGCCGAGATATACGCATATATACCTTCTTCTTCTTCGCCTGTTCCTTACGATGCTCGTTTTTGCCACCATCTCGCGCGCGAGGTTGCGCTCTATTTGCGCGTTTTCGCATCGCGCACGTTCGCGCTACACAGTCGAACGAATCGGAAGAGAGAGAGAGAGATATTAAAATAACAAGCATTGCAGTATACGCCCATACAGGATCGAAACGTTTGTTTTCTTCGGACGATAAATAATCCGCGCGATTGTTTAACCGTAGCAGCGTGGGCTCTCACCGACCTTGTGTGTTTGTTAATTGTATTGTTCCTTTTTGCAATCGAATACTTCAGGGCGTTCAAGTAACTGTTTTTTGTTTTTTTTTTTTTTTTATCTATCCCGTTTGCGATTTTTTTTTTCTCTCTTTCTCACATCTCCGGAAAGAGGTGTGTACTACAGTAATTAGCGTTTTAACGGCAAGACCGCCGGAGAAGCGGATCTGTCCGTTGTCGGGTATCCGACGAGATGAGAAAGAGATCGCGAAGATAAGAGCAAAAGAGAGCGGATAAAGGAGAGAAAGAGAGAGGGAGAGAGAGACGGTCGTACTTAGAGGCCTTTCGTTACGGAGACGAGGCGAGAGTCCGGTCGCTGCCGCGGTCAATGGCTGCGGCATCCGCAGGTTCAAGGAAACCGGGCTGGTCCGATTCGACATCGTGTGTTCCACCGGCACACGAAGGGGGGAAACTGTGAACAGGTGACGCGCCTGTCTTTCTCTCCGCGAAAATGCAGGTTAATGGAATGCCGTCGTCTAAAGTAGCCTGCGCGCCGCACTGCGCGGACCGCATACGATTATACACTCGGCGACTGGATTCCCAGTGAGTTCTCTTCTACGCTTCGGCGTATCGAATGGGGAACCATGTCGTTGTATCTGATATCAGAGAGACGGTTCCAAAACTTATAGAGTGGAATTTTTTGTCTTCGCGCGATGGACATATCACTTGTATCTCGTGAAAAAAGAAATTTAGAAACAGAGCATAAATGTTTATTCGAATGTTTTTTCCTTCGCTTAATAAATAATTTTGCGATTTAACAATTTCAACGGAAGAAGAACGAGAATTGCACGATTTAAAGATGCCGCGACGATTGATCGACAGCGGATATCGACCATTGATCTGTCGAAACAAGAGGCGATCGCGAGAGTCCGAGCGGTTTTGAATGCCGATTGTTTCTCGCCGGAATTTCTAATGAGGCAACAACAAATCTCTCATTGTTCACGCGAGTTCTCTTTCACAAGTCTTTTCATAATCTACTCGTCGTTTATCGATCGATTGTCGAAGCGACTTTCGCATCGTTCGACTCGAAAACCATCTCACGCGAAGGTCCCCGCGATTCAAAGGTTTTCCATTTCGAAAATGCGACGACGATCGCGTTGTCCGAAACGCCGTGAAATTCAATACCGAACGACGCAATACGAGACGATGTTCCCGCGTCGAAGTTACCTAATTGATTTTGCTTAATTAACCGGCGACCCTCTTATCTCGCCCGTATTTTGACGCGCGGCGCGAGGGTCGCTCCGCACGCGCCTCTATCAGCGGATTCTACGTAGCAACCGAACTCATCGATCGGTCTTTTCGAAAGGCCGCGCCGAGGGACACCACGAGAACCCCAACCGGACAAGGACACGAATGGGGGAGTAGGCGCATTTTTGATGTGTGTGTGTGTGTTTGCGTGCGAGTCGTATAACGTACGCAGGACTTCCGTATCGATTTAACGCCGTTTCATTTTTTTGTTTTATTTCGTACCTGTGCATGAAGGCGGCAGCTGACATGTTACTATCCATAGGGTAGTTCCATAAATCCCGGCTCGGCCCCGCCAACGCGACCCCCTCGCGACACTCTCGGCGCCCAAACTTCCTGTTGTACTCCTGAAGAAGCGTCTCTCCTCTCCGTCACTTCTTCGTATCCTTCCTTCGATATATCGCGACCTCGAGAGAGACCTTCGCGGACGTTCCTTCGCAAATAGACGAAAAGATACGCGACGCTAGACAAACGCGGCTGGCAACAACGACCGGTAGAAGAAGCTCGCCCGACGGACACCTGTCGACGCGCCGACGACCCGAACAGGTTGGAACCATCTGCCGGACTGGAGTCGGAGTGCGCACTGTCGATCGGTTTCCATGGTGGTGGGCCGATGGTGGCGGCACGGCGGTGGTGGTGGAGGTGGAGAACTGGCGGTGGCGATGGAGGAGGAGGCGGCGGAGGCGACGGTGATGCTCGATGAGTTCTCCTCGCCGAGAATCCTGCGGCCGGCGGGGAAAAAGGGGATTTTGACAGGACTGCGTTCTCCGTCAGACAACGACACGGGCCTTTAATGCACTGTGCGCATGACAGTGCCCATGAGAAACACCCATGGGACGTGTCGTTCTGCCTGGAGAATCGTGAAACTTTATTTTGTGAATTTTCGTACAAACTCTGTTATTACTAAAACTGCTGTTTTCTTTTCTTAATTTCTTTACGCAGAGCACACGTATTTTTTTTTTTTTACAATTTTACTCGAGTAAATCGGTGGTTATCTCTGTGTGACGGAGCGATTATCCAGAAAAACCATGTACGATATGAAAATCGACTTAATAATAACAAAAAAAAAAAAAAAAAACAAGAGAATAGAATGTCTCGGAAACCGTCACACGCGGGATTTGGAAACACGATCAACGCGCGTAATTTTCCACCGCTCCGCCACAATTTCTTCACGCATCGCACGAGAGAGAAAGCAATGCATCCTCGGCGATTGTCTCATCGCGAAGGTTGTTCGGATGCAGCTCTTTTTTTAATGCATTGTCGCGTTTTAGCGTAGGTTTTTCAACGATCACCGTATTGTCTTCGGCGACAAACGAACGACGACAACGGGGGCTCCTTATAAGGGCCAGAAAAATGTTGGCACGAACGAAACACAAAACTCGGCGGAAAATTGCCAGTTTTTTCCTTTCTTCTCGCTCATATTCTTCCGCAAGGTTTTATTCCGCATCGCGTCGCGAACGTTCCCGTCGCGAATGTTGGTTTTTCTTTTTTTTTTTTTTTTTTTGTATTTGTCGTCTTTCGTTTCTTTTCTTTTGTGTTTTCTTATCCTCGCTTCCGTTATTCTTCCGCATCGATGCGGGATATGCATCCTCGCGCGAGCTCGACCAAACAACGGCGAGAAGCGCAAATACATGGCGAATTTCTCGTCAGATGAGAAATCTTTGCTTTTCTCTTCTTCGCAGAAGAGTATATAGCTTTTAAGAAATTCTTCAAACTGTGTTTCAGCAATAAACGTTCTCCCGAGACACGCGATTTAATGAAACGCTACTCTTGCAAATCATTGTCTTGTAATTCTAAAAAAAAAAAAACAAAACAAAAGAGATCGCGACACACGCTTTACACGATGTATAAATTAATTACGTCGAAATTGCGCGGCGTATGTCATTGAGACACTTTGCGCGCGCGATATCGATCGTCTTTTGACGATGTTTGCCAGGAGACGTGGTTACAATGACGTTAACTCGTGTAATTGTTCGATTGTACTCGACCTAAATTGCATTCGACCGTTCGCGCGCGGCTCCTCTTCGCGCGTGCGTCGCGGAGCGCAATTTAATTTATGGGCAAATGAGACTCGGAGTATTAAAGTGGAGTCTCCTCCTCCTCCTCTTCCTCCTTGGTTTCACCTGGACGACTCCCCCAGTTCCGGTCGTCCGGATTCAAAGCTCGAGACGAAATCAATACGTAGATACATATATATATATATATATCGCGCGCCGCATCTCGGCCCCATTTCCTCCCCATCGTCGTTTTCCCCCATCCTCCTCTACGCTTCCGGTAATATAAGTCTCCCAGCGGTAAACTGCGTCAAGGAAGAAAAAAGAAAGAGCTCGCCGATATTGACCGAACCGTCGAAAACCAGGAGAAATCGGATTTTCCCCCGAGATCCCCTTCGCGATCAACGAAAATATAACTCGCCCAATTCTCCTATAAAACATTTGTATATAACATGTGTTGTATAATATAAGAATATTATATTTTTACATTATAACAATATGATAATATATATAAAATACTAACGATAATAATATATATATATATTGGTTTTGTTAATGCAAAGTTTTGCAAATTAGAAAAATTTTACGCTTGCCAATATTTCTGGCTCGTGCAATTTTGCACGAAGTTCGATCGAAGGTAAATTTTCGAGATATTTTTTGTTTTTAATACAAACGAGATTCTCTCTTGCGACGCGCGAGTATTGAACCTGGTGAAGATCGACGACATCGGTCGGTGCGCGTTTACGATCAACCTACAAGTGGTCAGGCGAGAAGAGACACAGACAAAGAAACGAACACGAGCATTCTGTGGAAGGACGTTGTGACGCTCATCGTTATGATCGCGGCGAGAAGCAGCGCTGCAGAACGGGGCGGCATTATTCGCGCGCAGCGAATTCATCCGTCATTGTCCGACGGTCTCTCCCTTTTGTAACGTTACACGAGAATGACTCTCTCTCGCGGGACTTTGAAATACCGGTGCGATACACGTGTGCGATATACAGGTATGCATATTTCGGGAAGAGCTAGTCGGACGAGCTCCGAAAATATTCGTGCCAGCTGTGCAAACGCGATATTGTACAGCGCAACGTTCCGCCGCGAATGGAAAAAAGGGAAAAAAATTGTTGAAATAGAGAAAAGATTAATTACAATACTGACGACAAGAGATATTTGCTAAATGACAGAACAAACATTGAACAATAAAAATCAATATCCAATAAAACGTTTTACATTATCCGTATAATAAATTAATTTTTTCTTTTCCATGTACGTGCGCTCGGTTGATGTTCTTCACCGGAAGGCACGCGCGCCGGTTTAAAGCGATCGCAATCTCGCAGAAATTCCGAAATTCGTTCATTAATCATTCCACGATCGAGTAGGCCGTTCTTTGTCTCGTCCGGATATATTGCATGAGGGGTTTTCTCGGGGAACGAGGGAGGGTACGTTGGAAAAGAGCGGGTGCGCGCTGAATGCACGGCGGAGGACGAGGGAAAATTGCGTGCGAGGGAAAAAGCGCGATTCGACGAGACACGTCTGCGAAATAGCAGCTAGTCACGCCTCGTCGCCAAAGGACATGCATATGTACACATACACACACTATTGCGGAAAGTGAATAAACCTGAAGGGGTCCGCTAAAACGAGTCACTCTTTGTGTGTGTTTGTACACTCGCGAAATTACATGCGCAAACTCGCAAGCCTCGCGCACCCCGCCTTTCGATCCACCCGAATTTTGTTAGACGATCGTCGCCGCGAGTACATTTCGCTCGAAAAATATTTTTCTACAAATAAATTAGAAGTTAAATAGTTAAAAAAATGTAAAACAGAAAGATTTTCACGTTAGAAATCGTTACAAATTGTTACTCTTAAAAACAGAAGAATGGATATTGTTCTTATATAAATTGTATATAAGATTTTTCTATAAGTTATACGTAATGATTAATTTCGGCTTCGTCTCTTTTTAATTCGCCGAGAATGTGAAAGTTGAAATCTAAAATTTTGCGAGCGATTGTACTGAGGAGGACCGATATGCAAATCGCGACAATCGATAATCACCGGATGAATAGAGAGAAAGGGAATTGACGAACGCGCGACGACCGATGAGATAGTTTGACCCTAGCGAGGAGACGACGCCTGGATTACAACTCGTTGTCGCGCTTTAATGTTGCGAAGTTGCGAGCAACAAAGAGATGAGTTACCGGGCAAACACACACACACACATATCTCTTGATACGCTGCTTGAAATATTATACGGGAGAAGGCACGCAATATCAAAATTCATGAAAAATACAATAAAAGAGTTTACATATAGTATATAGAGAAAATACTGTGTCAACATATTTTAAAATGTGTTGTGTTTCTTGTATCACACATTTCTTATCGTTTCGACAAAATAAATACGTCAGCACGTATCTATGCGATACGTGTTACACTGGGAAAAAATAAATGCGGGAAAAGCGTTCGCTGAAAGGTCAAGTTTTTCTTACTGAATTATATAAATGTTTTTCTTGTTTCGGTCGTTGCTCACTGACAATAATTGTTGACAAGATTACATACATAGACATATTTGTATTTATTACGGCACATATATAAGGTACACGATGCATTTTCATGCTAATGACAAATGCAACTAAACTCGTAGACATTTCATATATAAATTATATATATATATTAAAATATAAAGAGCAATATATGATAATCATGAGATTCGTAGAGCATACAAACACGTATGTATGTAACACATTAGCGAAAACTGTACAATCATGAAAGAGATTCATTCTTTTGATTATCTCGATGCGATCAGGTGCGGTTTGTGCGGAGACGAATATACAATTTAATCGTCAATCGGTGAACTTGCGTGAATCCCCTGAGAACTTCGAAGACCTCCCTACCGTTTTCCCGCTCCCGAAAACGGCGACAACCTCAGAGTACGTGATTGTTACGTTGTCATTCGATCATCTTGAAGAGCGCGCAGGAGAATATCATTCCGAAGAACTGCGATAATTGAAATCAATGTGTTGCGTATTATAATTGTGTTAAATTGTTACTGAAGTTGTTGTATTATTGGAGATTATTTTATTTTTTTTTATCAATTTCAATCACAGACGAAAAGAAGGATATGCTTTCAGTTTTTAAAATTCCCGTTTCTTAGTTGAGCAACCACGGCTGCATTGCGCAAAGTGGATATACGCGCGAGATATTGTTTCCTTATCGCTGTACGCGCGCGATGGTTGCATCGATCTATTCCAAACTAAAATGTAAATGTGCAGATAACTTTAAAAAACGTTTCACAGGTTTCCGCAATGACATGAGACGTAACGCGCACTTTGCGGGAACGCAGCTCGTGTTCGATCACACTTAAGGAAAATCAATATTGTAAATAAATTCAATAAAACATTGACATCCGATCGTGAGACAACTTTCCCGATCTCGATTTTACAACAGCTTAGGATTTAGCCTCTAACGGGAAAGATCTGTAAAAAGAAAATACTGCAAACCACATCCTTACCATGAGGCATGCGACTGCGATACCGGCGCCGCCCATAACGGCGGCGTGTTGCTGCAAGTAAATGCGCGTTCCGTTGATACAACCCTCCATGTAGGCGTTCGAAGGATTCACCGTGTCCGGACCGCTGTTGCAACCGAATTGCTGTGGAGCACAGATCGTCAAGAGACGCATCGTAAAAGAGACGCAATTCCTCGAGAAAGCCTCGATCAACGGCGGAGTGAAAGCGTGAGAGGAGAGAGAGACAAGAGAGAAGACTAAAGAGAGGACTCGGCCGATTAAGTAATTGCGGTCCAAATTGGCGGTCTTCTCTTCTACCGAAGGAAATCGCGGCGGGCGCGCTCGCAAAATCGCGAGTAATTATATCCGCGTTGATTCGCAATCTCCATTGCCACTTATGAAATTTCGAAATTTTCGTCCCGACGCGGAAAATTCCGCTTCTTCGCGAAAGCCGAGAATTTCATATCTTGACATTAACTTTTTTTTTTTGACGGACTTGAGGCTCGAGGTCATTAAGGGAAGAAGAGACATCGTGACTCTCCGTTTATGTACGTGAACCGCACGGTGCATTATGAGATGCACGCACGTCGCAAATTACCGTCATTACTTACGAGCGTGGCGGTCGCGCATTCGACTGATTATTTCGCGTCGGACGCGACCGCTTGGAAGTTAATTGATTTTTTTTTTTACCTGACCGGGTTGAATCTCGCGGCAGCAGCTCTTGGGTACGCTGAGACCAAAATTTCCCCAATCCCTCCAGCTGTTGACGCCGCAGCAGTGGAGCTGGAATTCACGCGAAAGTCGAAGTTAGCACGATATAAAATAAAAAAAAAAAAAAAAACACGAGAGAACAAATTTCCCCGAAGTGCCCGGAAATTACTTACTGTCGATTGCGTGACGTCCCAGGCATCCCGAATGGATTTGCGGTGATCGTAGAGCCGGATCGAACTCTTCATCTCGCGGTCGACCGTGCTCAGCAATTTCTCGCGGAAAACGTATCCCAGAACGCCACCGATCAGCATAGTTACGAAGAGCAGAAACACGATTATAAAGTACTGAAAAAAAAAGAAGAAATCGTCGTCGATGAGCTTATCACAATTTACAAAATTCCATCATATTAATAAATAATTATATTAAAAATTATATATACGTATTGATTATTAATTTTGTATTTTAACAACGATGTAATTCGAAGCTAAGTTGAAAAACTGATTGAGATATTGATTTTCCTGGAATGAAACAAGCGGGCTGTTGATCACTTACCGTCAAGAGCATACACTTGACTTCTCGCGAAGCACCGATGCATCCGAAGAAGGCGATAAACGCCACGATAATTCCGCCGACCAGCAAAACGTAAACCGCACCGGTTAACAGATCATTTCCCACGAGCTCGCCTATGCCCGGTACTTTGTCAACCAGGGCCCAGATGCCCAATCCCGTCACGATAATCCCGCCGATCTGCAAGAGAATTTATTGGTAAGTGCAATATCCTATTTATTGTCACACGACTTAATTAACACGAGTAGGTGAGGAACTTACAAAAATGACGAAGTTCGTGAAAAACAAGGAATATTTCATAAACCGACCGCAGCCATCCATTTCCGTGCCGTATCCCATTCTCCTCTTCTATATAATCTGTCAACAGTTTAATAAACAAAACGCTAATCATGTTAACAATGCAAAGTGCAAAAAAATCTGAGAAGCTGCGATATTTCGCGCGAGCGCACTTCAATCCGTTATTTCACACATTTTATTCCATTTTCATGTTATATCTTCGCGTAATAACATTAAGTGGCTCGAAGGTCGCGACAGTCCTCGCAAATGTAATTAGCCGAATTTTTATTACAGTCACGTACATCTCTTTAATTACGTTACACTTCTCGATGACATCAGGCGCATTTGGCCTAGTTTGAAGCCTACCTTGGCCGTGTCCCCGCCGCACAGCCCTGACCATATCCGTCGGACTTTCTAAATTTCATGGGATTTCACGAACTACGGCCGGTAACGCGTACAAAAAAAAGTTGAAAAATTATCAAATTACGTGCGCGCGTGTTATTGAAGTTGGTTCGTTCGAATTTAATTTTTTTGAAGTTACGTTCTCAGTCGTTGATTTTAATTGCTCGATGAACTTCATACTTCCATTTTAATTTATTACATGCATCCCATAAAAAAAGTTTGTTAAAAGTTTAATTTTAGGAGTGATTCTCGCAATTGGTCGTGTTAATTCCATTTAATTGCGCGCAAACTTCGCATCGATTTTAATTTATTATCGAGTTCCGATTTAACTTAATTAAATTTCTGTCTCGCGTACTTCGTGTATTCATTAGTCTCCTCCTCCCTCCCGTACGCCTTAACGACTGTTTATAGCCGAGAGAGAGAAAAAAAAACGGATTTGTTTGTGACGTTCACTCACGTGAATTTTCACAAGCCAGGAAGGAAAACGCTCGGCAACTTCCTGTTTTTGAGAAATACCGTGCGCACACGACGCAATTACACACTCGCTATTGTTTACTCACGCTGTAACAAATCTCCGGCGTAATACGCGGACTCTACAATTGTTTCATCAATATTTATCACTGCCGTATCCGTATCGTGAAAATCGTCGACCGGAAGCGGGACTTTTCCGCGCAATCGTCTATTTTCGAAGAGAACGCGTACTCGCTCACCTGTTCGCACACGCGTCGTCTTTTGAAATGACGCGCTTCCGCGGAAAAACGTTGATCGCTCTATCGCCGCTTCGCATAATAAAAAAAACGCACGTACCGCGCCTACGTGTAAGGTTGCGTGTTTGGTAACACAGATGGACCTCGATCTCGTGCGTACAACACGAGAGAGAGAGAGAGGGGAAGCGATTTCGCATTTAAATGATTCACGCGCGACCGATATGTGACGAGCGACAAAAATGACGTTACGTTGCATTATACGCGCGTCGTCTCGCAATCGTACAAATAAAGCCGCGAGCTTCCTCTCTCGGCTTCGTCTTACGAATGAGTAACTCGTATACTCGTTTTACGCGAATCGCGCGTCCGATTACTCTCCGTCCCGCAAAGCGGAATGACATCATGAGGGAACAATCTGTTCGCTATGCACCGCAGACCGGTCTGGAAAAAGCGCCCGAAGAGAAATTTCTGTCGAACACGTCGCGAAGTCTCGAATTGAAGCTTTACTCGAAGCCGCGTATTTTTCAGTACAGAATCGAGAGAAATCGATCAGCAAATTCACAGCATCAAGAGATGACTCATAGTTCGATCTTACATTTATAATCGTCGTTTATCTTGAGATGCTGCTCGGATCGTTTTTACAGAGCGTCCGAAGATAAAGTTCAAGACAATACAACATTCGACTATGTCAAATAATTAAATTCGACTATGAACACCGGCTATTATTTCCGAGGCTCGCACGCAAAATTGCACGTTGTTAGAAATCAGCTCTATTATCTGAAAAATAAAAAAAAAATACTGCGCTAGTGTATGATTCGCGCTCGTAGATAAATCACTCGATCTCGTGTAACGCTCGATGCAATCTCGCGAATAATAACTTTCTGACATCATCACTTAAAAACGCATCGCAGTTGGCCGACAAAGACACCGTGTATGTAGTTCGCTGGACCGTCTTTTCTGCGGCGATGAGGCTATCACATTCATTTGCTCATTAAACGCGTTTGTCGCCGGAAACAGTCTTGAAAGAAAGACGCAACAGAGAGCGAAAACATTAAAAGTTTTTCCCGAACTTTTCTTCTCGGAAAAAATTTTCGTACGCACACCCGACGACTCGAGAGTGGCAAACACGTGGCCGCACACGAGAAATCGGCATCTGCGCGACGCACGTCGGCGAACAATCGCGTAATTTATCTCCGCGAGTAGGCGCAACGCATCTCCTTTTTACGCGCGCGTGTGTGTGTATTTAAATGATAAACGCGCGCACACCTGCGGACGAGCTCGCTGGCGAAATAATCGCGCGCGGATTGCGCAAACACATACTACACTTTGCTCGAAAGAAAGATCGAGAAGAAAAACGTCGAGAGAGTAGGAAGAGAGACGCGCGGCCCTTCGACGAGAATTACTTACGAGGTCATCGGGTTTTTGTACCTGCCATCTCTCTTGTTTTAACTCTGCCGCTTTTGTAACTCCGAGCTTTCTCTCTCGCCCGAAACCGAAGCGCGTTTTGTGATCGAGACACATTCTGCGACTTACAAACTTTATTCGTTACGTACACGAGCGTCTCCAGATTCTATGACTCATTTCTTTTTACAAAGTTTACGGTTTCAAGTTTTTCTTGGGCGAAGAAAAAATGCGCGATGATCGGCCGCTTTTCCGGATGCTATGCCCGTCTATTTCCTTCAATCGAACAAACAACTGGCCCAAGTAATAACTTAACGAACAAGGATCTTGTTAAACTTTTTCTTCTTCCGCCCAAATGTTTTCCAAAAATTGGAAATATCTGACGAACTGGAAAGATCTGACCGCTGTAGAATCTACAGCACAGCTAAAGATTTTTGAATACTGGAATGATAAGACCTAATCTCATGTTTTCACTCAAAACTTAAAAAAAAAAAATCTTTTCAAATTCTCTCCTCGATAAAGTATCTCGAGTTTTAGAAACGAAGGTCCAGCTTATATGCGTTTTAAAGTTAATTCTCGTTCGCGCAGCAAGATTTTATTCGTCAGCGACAAAACAAAAGTCATACAAAAATATCTTGCATTCATGTGAGTATTTCATTTCAATTACTCATTACGTTGTGGCACGTAACACGACTCGTGATGTAACAATCGCGAGACGCGTAAAAAACGTCACGTGTGATTTTCGATCGCGCGGAAAAACTCGTTGAGTCATTAGAATGCGGTTCTCGCCCCTCGCTCAATCATTTCGGAGCAAAATAAAGCGCTCGAGGACAAGGTGTGTTGCATGGGTTTATTTGTTTGTTACTTATCCTGCAATTGTATTAAAATAAGAGGTAATTTTTTTTTATATTTATTGTTTCCAGAAAGCGATCGATATGTTGTGCGAAATAAAACGTTGCGATCGATAAGAAAGTTTGTAATCGTTTGTTTTTCCACTGCGCGAGATAAAAATATTGTTTCTTTCTTTTTGAGCAAAACTGACCAAGAGCGAGAGAAACGATAAACAAAGTACGCGTATCAAAGTATAATTGAAGACACACAAAGAATTCGCAATTGCAATCGCGTTGTTGGCAACTTTCTCGCTCGTTAGTCAACTCATTTGTAAATTAATTCAAGCGCTGAATGCGCGAAGAAGCAATTCTGCAATTCTGGCCGCTTCGCAAACTGACGTGTGTGTGACGAATTGTGGGCGTAAATTGATCAAAATCATTTTCTCAATGAACCGGATTCTCTAATTGCGAGTACACTTCCTTTTTGATTCACGGCTCCTTAAAGCGATATCGCGACAAAAAAAAACACAACTTGTCCAAACGGACTTGAAACTCGCGTTTGAAATCTCTGTTTCGCGCATGAAAAAATTGAATCGCGTCGATGAATCGCTTTTTTTCGTATCGAGACGCGGAAACAACGAAATCTGTTTCTAAAGCACGCGGCTCCGAACGAACGCGTTCATTTCCAACCGACGCCGATCGATTGCTCAACTTTTCTACTCACTCTGATCCCCGGCGAAGTCCTCTCCTTTCTCCGACAAACACGCAGATTGTGGGGAACAAGCGTAAACAAAAACTATCCCTTTCTCCGTCGCTGGAAAAGTCCTTCTCCGAGGTCGAAATAAATCGATTATGTTCCCGAATCCGCGATACGGACCGCAGCGATTACGTTTTCTACAAGAAAAAACAGCAAAATTACCGATTAATAAAATCGCGTCGACGTGGCCACGCGCGATTTCAGACCGTGCCGGAGTGAAACTGAAAGACTCCGACTCCTGAACTCTTCTGCGTCGCTCACTCTCTCTTTCGTCCCTGTCCGTATGGGTTTCCTCTCCCGCTCCTTCTTTGTCCTTCTCGCGCTCTCTCTCTCTCTCTCTCTTACTCTCTCAACGAATCATCGCTCCTTACTGCACCATACGCTACTACCATCGTGACCGACTTGTATTAGCGCGCGGAGTCCCCCAGAGCCCCCATTGTGTGTGCGGAGAGCGCGAGAAGACCAAGACGGCGGGAACCAACGAAAGTGGCAAACGCGCGGGACAACGTACACGCAACCGTGAACGTAACATACACACACACACACTTCTCGACCGAAATGCGGCAATTAAAGCTAATCGCACTAAAGGCAATCTGTTGTTTTAACGCGCCATCTCGATAGGTAATTGCCACCAGCTCTCGATGACCACTCGACTGTCGCTTAAACGATACGCCGCTGTGTTTTTCGAGCCAAGTGTTTTTATTCCACTCGCGCTGGAACAATAACAAACTTCGTTGATACGTCGAAACTACGGTTTTAAACGAAAAAACAAGTCTTTGTTATGATGTCGAAACTTGGTTGAGAAAAACAATTTTTTTCCCTCCCGCCGTCTTGCGCGCTAAAGGTGTTTGTCTATTCTAGAAGATACGAGACGCGTATTTCGACAGAATAAGTTGTAGTTTGAACAAACAGAAGTAAAATATTATACAGAATTTTATGTGGTTTATTACCTGCTTGTTTTTTTTTTTTTACTTGCACGTCGTGTGCTCTCTGTCCATTTCCAAAGTTTATCGTATTCGATGGCGGTAATTATCTCGACGTTTGTTTTACGACTGCTCCACCTAAGTAATAATCGTTCGTTCTAATTGAAGCAATCGACATTCAATCGCCCTCATCTCCGTGCGGTAATTTCGCGAAAAATTACCGCACCTACGAATATATGTGACGATATTTCGTGCGTATTGGAGTAGAAAAATTTAAATTGTTCGATATTTTTTTTTTTTTTTACATATGAACAAATAATCTCGAGAAAAAACGAAATCTTTCTTTTGTTGCAAATGCGCGAAATTTCGTGTGCAATTTTTAAGTTGCTTTAAATTGCAAAAACACTTACTTGGAACAGAAAACTGAATAACGTTTCTTGCACATATCGATCTCTGCAATTGCAATTACGGAACGTGATGGGGCATAGATGAATACAAGCACGTAGATGTAGGACTTACTCTTGCGAGCAGTGAACTGTCAAACGAGCGCCGCCATATTGAACGCGACGCCAGCTCCGCCGCTCGACTAGAACCGAAGACACGGTAACTCCCCACACAGCTTCTAAAATACTTCTATTAATGTTACGAAGTCTGTGGCGATGGGTGGCGACGTTTAACACGTGCGTACGCGTATTTAATTTTGACAATATTTCAATTTTCTTATATTTTCGCTCGTTTCTTCGCGCTCTTCATATTCTAACGTTTCTCACATGATTCACGATCACGATCACTTCTTTGTCATTTGTCTTTTATTCCGAACATAATGTATACAATTGTTACTTTACATAGTTTTTCGTATATGGATCTCTCTATTAAATGTATCAGTCATTAACTTAAAAAAAAAAAATTGTTTTTTTTTCTTCTTTTGTGGTTTTTCAAAACTGAAAGTATCGATATATCAGAGACTTCTGACTAGATTTATAAACAACAACGCAGCTTATTACCCGTGTATGTACAAGTACTGAAGTGTCGTTTTACGTCGACGTAACAAAAATAAAGTGTTAACGCAATATGTACATAGAAGAAGAGGGAAAAGGGGGGAAACAGTCTTTTTCTGGCACAAAATCGAACGCAATCCTCCGTAACCAACTGATGCCGCGATCGCAGAAGCTTTTTCTTTCCACATTTTTGGAAATGTACAAATTTTATAGACGTACAAGATTATATATATATATATTACTCGGATTTTTTTTTTCCAGAAAAAGAGAGAGCTCCTGGATGATTATCTCGCACGACAATATTTCTCCTTCTCTTTTTTTACATACAGAACAAATATTTATATATATATATGTATGTATTTATATATGTATATAGTAACATTCAAAAGACCGCAAATACAACTTGCGCGATTCGCACACGACTTTGTTCCTTGACGGAGAAGAAAAACCAAGAGTGGAGCGCGAGACGTGCCGTTCTCTCTCTCTCGCGAGAGAAACGGACGATAGAGCGGTTTTATTTTTATTTTATTTTTTTACCGATACACAATAAAAGATTCTGACTTTCGACACTGTGTGTAACCGCGAAAAATGCACGCTCCCAAAAATGCGTCGTGAAGAATCCGCGCGCGAATTACGCCTTGCTACTTCGATTACTGTTTTTTTTTTTTTTGTTTTTGGGTTTTAAAGACGACGAGGTTTGTTTCTACGGGTATGTTTAGAATAAAACGTCACAGAGTATCAAAATAATTGTATTCGTGTGTGCTAATCGGAGTTTCTCCCCCTACAAATTGATCGCGGTAGTACATCAAAGAGGAATCGCTTCGTTCAAATCCGCGATTCAAACGTCATCAACCCTTAATTGGTCGCAAAGACGTACGACTACGTACGTAAGTTTTTTTTTCTTCTCTTGTTATTTCAGCGCGCATAGTAAATCTAGTGAGGTAACAATTTGTGTTTCGCGTTGATCGAAAAAAAGAAAAAAAATTAAGAAATCCGTAGTACAAGATCGTATATGACAAGGTTTCTTTCACATGTGAGAAAAAACGCGACTCGTTAAGGGTCAATTCTCCCGAGTGTCTTCCCCCGAGATTCTCTTCAAAAGCGTATCCAATTCCGTGGTCACGTGTGCGTCGCGCCGACGATCCCCTCGAAGCGCTTCGTCGGCCGACGTCGCGCGAAGAGAAAAAAAGAGAAACCTTCTCTCATCTCTCGCGCCACCCTCTCAGCAGTCGGCATCGTCTCGCCGCGCGATGATTGCCGCCCCCGGTGCTTCAAATCACATGCCGCCGGGCTTCGGAAGATTCGTGTCGTAGGCTCTGATCACGTCCGTCTGGGTCACGGAGCCGCCCTCCTCTTGCGAGAACGCGAAACCATCTGCATCGCGCAGCATGCGCAACAACAAAGGTCGCAAATCGTTAATATCTGCCGTGTAACAATTACGTGCGTGTTAATTGCATGCGTGGTGGACTTAGGAGGCCTTAATCTATCTCTCGTCTAGCGACGAGCTTCTTGTGTTTTTTATCTTCTCTAGTTTTTATTATTTTTCTCTTCTCCA
>QVNV01012069.1:0-16276 GCA_014825455.1 Pseudomyrmex pallidus
GTGTGCGTGTGTGTGAAACAATGAAATTAACGAATTCGTCAGCATTAAGGACAATAATGCATCACAGTGTTCTAAGCTACTTCCGCCGAGACTGTTATTATTACACGGCTTTTCGCGTGCGTGTACATATAATCCGATAATTAACTACGTTAATACCCCCGCCGGGTGATTAACAGGCGAAAACAAACTACCGCGTGGGAAACAACTGCGCCTTTCTTCTTCTTCTTCTTCGTCTTCTTTTTTCCTACTCGCAAATTAGTATATGAAAACAGCATTGCTAATTTGCGTTTCCAGCTCGCCTCAGGAAAAAATACCACGTTTTACCGCAAAAACCCGATATATTATCAAGGATTATCGCTACTTTCGGAAAATACTCTCCGTTTCCTTCATTAACGTTGCATTAATTTGCGCTAATCCTGATGGTCCTGACGTTCCAGACCGCCGTCGTTTGTTTTGTCTTAAGTGCGTTCGACGCAACAGAAAAAAAAAACTCGATGCGTAAATCTTTCGAATTTTTACTGCGCTTCTCTCTGAAAAATTAAAATACACGGTAGAGAAAGACGAAGCGGAAAAAGGGAGAAAGATTCGGATCAATGCGTGCGCGTCGAAGCAAAACGACGGATCGTTCGATCGATAGACGGCGATTGAAATTTTTACGGTTAAAAGAGAGAAGCATGAAAGCGTATCTTTTCGCTATTATAAGCGACGGTCGAGAGACATGCGAGAGCGCCCATAACGCGATGACTTCGCTCGGGGGCGCGCGATCTTGAGTAGCCCCGGGTGATCGGTCAAAAAAAAAAAAAAAAAAAAGAAAAAACGTGCGATCACGAGCACGATCGTTGATGGGGGGGCGCCCCCCCAGAACTGCAGCATTCGCGCGGACTCGAGAAGAATTTCTAACCGACCTGCGAGACCCGCGATAAAAGGCCAGATTTGCATTCGCTGACGTCACGTTCTGCGTCTGTCGCAGCCAGCGGCAGTAGTTGCTGTCGCCGTTGCATCCGGCATCGTCGCTTGTTCGATCAAAATAAGAAAAGAAGAAGTCGCTCGCGCAATGCCACGCCAGATGCGGTTGTTTCGCGTTCTGTTGTTAATGTCAAAAGATCTCTCGACTTCAAGTGAGAATGTTCAATATATTACACGTTAACTTTGAAATTATTAATTAATTTTTCATCGTTATTAATTGTCCTGTCATTTGTTTTGCAGTAACGATCCGAAAAATTAATGAGAAAAATTTTGAGCACTCACTTTTATTAATTAGACAATATATTTTTGCGATTAAAACTAAAATTTAGGAAGAGATAAATCAAAATCCGTGTGTTCGACTTAAGTGAATAATTAAATTTCATTATTCAACTACGTTTAAGAGAGTTTCGAAAGTTTAAATTCGGAAATCAAGGCCGTCTTCGGAATCTCCAGGCGAAACTGGACCTAACGCAACTTGGCGTAAACTTTTGTCAGATTTTATATCGTGACAGAGAGATTATACGGAAAACTTCGTAAGATTATAGAACGGGGCAAGAGTGTTAATATTGGACTAGTATAGCGTGAATCAGGCGGGGTCGGCAAACTTTTGACACTTGCGGGTCACATTTATCTCTCGGTCTTAATGAAGGGTCCGTGACTGATGAATATTGTAATGACCGGGGGGGATAAAGGCAAAGTAGTAGTAAGTAGATATATATGTGTATATATAATATATATAGCGTAAAACGCTTAAATTAATATTAATTTTTAAGTGCGCGAGGGACAAATGTGAAGTTTTAAATAATAAAACGCGAGCAAATGGAAGTGTGAACGTTCCAATAATTGCTGCTTGTCAGTTCCTGACGCGAGTGATAAATAATGTAAAAATATGATAATCACCCGATTATTTCTGAATAATTTTACCCTCTGCGAAATTATTGATGATGACGACGGAATATTTTCTATCTGCAAAAAGTGGCCGCAAAGAATAATTAAATATATACTATATATATTTATAAGAATAAATAAATATATATACGCATATATACATATGTGTAATTTGTTCTTTATAAAGGCAATAATATTTTCCGATAGAGAAAGAGAGAGAAGCATTGATATTGTTTTTAAAAAGAATCCAAAGAATATCGTTTTCCCGGCAAAATTCACAGGGGATGCTTTTCCCATAGAAAATCCCGTCATACAGCGTCATTCGAGATGAGATCTACGCGGCGATGTGAAACTCGCGGAGCCATCGAAGTGGCAATGCATGTCCAAGGGCAGTATATCCTCATAGACCTAGTCTCCCAGGAGGTGGCTGGCTCTCACGGCAGTGCCGGAGGGTATTTATTTGCGTTCCGCCAATTAACCGGCTATTAGTCGAGGTTGCGGGCATACGCGAAAGCAGACGGGCAGCGCAACCGCAAACCCTTTCCGCCCTTTCGGTACTCGTCGTCCCATTTGTTCTCTTCGCCGCCTCTGCCTTCTAATCTGGCTTTCTTTTCCACGCGCGCGCGCGCGCACACACCCACGTTATATCTCAACTTCGCGGCTACGAGAGCGTCTCGCATAATTAAAGACAATGATGTTGTAATTGTTGTTACCACGCTGTCATCACGTCGAGCGTCGTGTGTTGCGAATATGTGCGAGAGATTAACTTGGTTAAAGGTCGCGATGTCACATGATCGCTAATTGTATGTTAAAAGTAAGCTTCTCGGAGCTTGCGTTGCCGTGCGCTTCTCAAAAATAATCGAATCAACCATCTGACGACCTTACAAATTCGATATATCGCTCTTCTAGTGTACCATGTTACATTGTCGCGGTTTCAAGACGAAAATTGACTACCAACGCGAACAAACGATCACCGAGAACGAATAGACACTTAGTGTTTCTCAATGAAACGTGAAAAAAAGTGAGGGAGCGAGGGCGGAAGAGACGTTTCGAAGTAATTTGATATTCGGTCGGCAAAACTAACGTTTGAGATTCCCGCCATCTTCGGAGGAGAAATCCACGCCGCCGCTGACCGGATTATACGAGGCGGGCATTGAGATACAGCGGACACCGTCGTAACAAAGATATGAGATTCACTCAATTAGACCGCGCCGGCGATACTCCGGTGGAATACAGACGGGAGAAAACACACCCTCATCTCTCTGTCTCTTTCTCTCTGCGGCCAGTGCCGCTACAAGAGAAATGTCCGGCGCGACGCGAGCGGTCGCTTAAACAAAGGTGACAATCGTTCGTCGTGATTCGCATAATTTCACTTGACGCGCGGCATCCCAACGCGAGACATCCCCTCCGGGTCGGTTCCGTAGACGCGTGTATATATATATATGTCTTTCTATCCGCCGGATCTCCTCCGTCGGGCTTCTCTCTCGCTCTCTGTCGCGTCGGACGGTCCACCGCCGAGTTCCTTCTGCCGCCGCACGTTCGCCGTCGTCCTGAAATTATAAACGAGACGAGCGGGACGACGCTCCCGGCACTTTGTGCCCGCCTAATTATTCCACACGCTACGTCGGACTTTCGGCGAATGTGCAAATCCGCTACGGGGCTGCTGCGCGAGCTCTATAGACCAGTTTCGAGGGGGGGTAGTTGCCGATCGCAGAAATGTGTAAAATAGTCGTATTACAGAGAACAATAAAATACTCTTACGAAAAAAAAAAGACAGATGGATTGAATATCATTCTGAAGTATCAAACGCGAGCGGGGGATATATAACATTTACGCGCTCACCAAGTGGTTGTATAAAAACAATAATTGCGAAACGTTATACGCGTGTGTAAAATAACAGCCACTTTTTTTCTCGCCGGTGTATTGCACCTCGTAATTTCGTCAGAAATTTATTGCACGACCGCTCTTAACGCGCACGTCGAACAAATTCGCGAGGTGGCATGCGCGCGGGTTATTTTTGCAAATCGTCCTCTTTTCGTTGGTAATAACCGAATAAAGAATGTCCTTACCACGCGCGCGCTACTCTGTAAAATCCGGGATAAAAAAAAAAAATTATTTCGTGTGTTCTAATATCGCGCTAACAAGAGAGTTTGATATATTTCGCCCCGCCGCCGTGACAATGGGCGCGCGCTAGGAGAGAAACCGTCTCTCCTATCGAAGGAGAGAGAAAAACCAATTAACAACATCATAGAGAAAGCGGAGTCAGATGCAATCTTCGCGTTATTTGTTACTATCGCTTCAGTCCCTCTTGATTTTCCAATTGACACGTAACGCCGGGCATGAAAAAAGAGCGCGTGTCGCGAAACGAGTGCAATCAAATTTTCTCGATGATTTACGCCTGCCGCGCGACTCCCCGGGGCAAATCAATTTTGAGAGAGAGAGATGGCAAAGCCGGGGCAATGAAACGGGCAATGAGGTGGACAGAGATAAAGAGAAAGAGAGAGAGAGAGAGAGAGAGAGGAAAAGCGAGGGTATAACAGTCTCGTCGAGGAAGTGCGGCACGATAACGACAATCTGCATTAATGCGTTTCTCGGTCATTGGCCAGAACTGCTAAATATTGGGTCGGAATATACGCAGACATCGCCATTAACATGTCTGATGGGCAATTTCCGGGTGAAACAAGCCGCGCGCGATGAGCACTCGGTGAGCGAGAGGAATCGCAATCGTACGTCCCTCTACGTCCAACGAACCTGAAGACGGGCCGAAAGCAAGAAGTGCAACTCCCGATGAAGCGTCCAAAGACGAGAGATAAAACAAGAGCGAGAGGGAGTCGAGTGGAGCGCTTTATTAGCGACCGCGCGCGTCGTCGTCTCAGGAGTGCTTGAAAAAGCTCGCGTGCGACCGCGCGCGAGCGCAAAAATGCGAGAGAAAAATGTTTTCCCGCGCGACGAGAAGAGAAAACGCGAAGAACCACGCGACCCACATTCGCGCGAGCACGCACGCGGTCATTCGCCAAATGAAAAGCCGAGAAATCGAATTATTTTCATCAACAAAGCGCGCGCTCGCGCACGGTCGTTACTTATTCATTCATGCGGAAGATCGCGCGCACATTTTCAAAATTTGCACGAAGAGAAGACACAGAAGTGCGCGCGTCCTCGTAGCCGTGGTTTTTTCACGCGGCGAGAGAGTTCCGTGTGTTTTATTTCGCTTTAAGAGTGTATTTGTAGTTTTAAGTTCATTATAATCTGAAATTCAAATATGAGGAAAATCGACGAAAAAAAAAGAAAAAAACCACGTGTGCGCGTACACGGCAAACATCGTTAAACGTTATGTACGCGCGCGGGGGGTTACACACACGAGAAGGAAATTGAATATAAATATTAATAGAAATATAAAATAAAAAAACTACATAAATATACATATATAGTTAAGTTGTTTACGTTGTAACCGATGGAAATGTACGTGAATCAGCCGGGGGAAAACTCGGTGAAAATTTGCCCAACATATTTTGCGAGTCTCTGTTATCGTAACGCGTGTAATATTTGAAAACTGTCGCATTTTTTTGGCGCAACACACAGAACCGATATGTTCCACTGCTGCCGCGCGTGTGAAACCGTGGATGTTAAATGTAATTTTTATAAATCGGTAGGAGAGGAAAAAGGAGGCAGACTGCGCGCGATATCGCCGAGTCAGCCTCGCGTCCGTCGCGTTCGCGCGACGACGATCGATAAGTATCGCAGAAAAGGAGACACCGCTGCGCGTATTATCAGAACGGCGAGATCTCGAAACGAATTAAAACTCGAGAGAGCGGCTCGACGTTCAAATAATCGCGATCGCGGGGAAGGAATGTTTTGGAAAAATTCGCCCGGGGCGGTGATAACGCCATAAGCGCAACGACGTTTCATTCGTTTATTCGATAACACGCGCGCAGCGAGCCGCGACGTACGGTTTTGTAGTACGAGCCGAAAGTCCGGGTTGCACAGAAATTCGGTGTTGCGGCACGTTACGGCTAGCAGTGTGTTTCTCTCTTCCCTCACGAGCTATAGAATGGGGTTGTGGTTTTTTTTCCTTCCCGTTTTTTACGGCGCGCCATTCATAAAACCGGCCGCGAGGTGCGGGCCGGACTCCACTCCATTTTCCGCACGACTTAAAGTCGATATCGCCTCGTATCGTCCCGCGAATCGTGCGCCGGACAAGACGAAAAATCGCTTCCACCCTCCCGATGACGGTCGTTCGACAAAAACCTCCTCCTTCTCTCTCTCTCTTTCTCTCCCCGTTGATAACGCGTCTCCTCGTCTCGCTACAATGAAATTTGAACAAGTTAATAGAGTAGAAACCATATACTCGATTTAGTTGCGCGTGCAAATGTATGTCTAGCGGAATATGTAAAGAGTTCGGGATGTATATTAATTTCATAATTATTATACCTATAATTAATTTCAAATTTGTTGAAATAATATGCTTTCTCAAATAATAAAGCCAATAATTTACACGCGCAAAATACGGGGTTACATTATTTATATTTGATGGAAATGTATCCCCCGCTCTCTCTCTCTCTTCGATTCATAAACGAGGCGAGGGAGGGGAAGAGGGGCGGAGGAAAAATTCGAGTCAATATTATTCGAAACGGTAAAAATACATATTTGAACTGTAACAATGTTTATTTACTGGCGTAACTGGTGTTTGCGAATCAACAGAACTATGATCTATAAGCGCATAAATTTGTCGGATCTATTTACGTGGGCGAAATTAGAAAATTGGATCTACCGATTCGCTACTACCGGAAACAGCACCCCGAGAGGGGAAGAGGATGTCGCGCGGATCGCGCGGCGCAATATTCATTTCACGGATCACGTCGATATATAAAGCATAATAATCGAATTCGCATGCGAAATCGACGGTGGTTATGAAACTATTAACGCGCGTCGCACAGTCGAGTATGTAATTCACAATTACGCATAGAGCGAAACACAAACCCGTTATTAACTGCTGTTCAAATCCGCCGCTGCGATATTTTAGAGAAGCGGATTGTCACTTTTCGCAAAAAACAGCGAAAGAGAGAGAGAGAGAGCGAACACGCGCGTAAACGCTTCTACACGGGGATGATAAACGCGCCGGCGGCTCAACGCGCGTTGCCTTTTATCGTTAATCCCGTTAATACGGGATAAGAAACAAACGCTTAAGAAACAAACCTTGTACGCAACTTGTACTCGACGATAATACTCACTACGGAGGAAAGTGGAGTTAGCTGCTGTACATTCCACGTGCTTGCCTCGGCGGGGGCGCGCGCGCGCACGAGGCAAACAGAAAACTTTTAACTTCGAAAAGTTCCACTTCCAAGATTCACGCTGCGTTAATTCTGACGGCGACGTGACGTTGCCCTTTTAACGCACAAAGAGTGTTTAAGTTTTCCGCGGCGATATTGAAAAATGTAAAATTTAGCCTCCTTTTCCTCCTCCAGGAATCACGTTGCGCTCGAATTAAAAAAAAAAAGGCAAATATTTTTTTTAGGAAACGTGAAATATTCAAATGCAAGTTTTGATGTGCAAAAATACTCTTGCGATTTTCATCGGATTAATTGTTAAAAGACTTGATACTTTATTCTCTCGGCCGAAAATATCTGTTAGACGATATTCTGATCAACGTCTAATTACGCGTCATTTATCTTGCAGTAACCCGCTTCTGGTTCGTTATATCGCGAACTTAATTTTACATTATTACGCGAAGAAACAAACAGAAAATTTCTTAATCGAAAATCGTTGAGGAAAATGATGAAATATTCCTCGGAAATTCCTCGTTAAAAGCTGCGATAATTAACATCGAGATTCTCGGGAAAGAGACAACTTCGTTACGTATCGACGTTACATGTCGAGATGAGGACTCGTCTCGCGCGACAGAAACTCTCCGTTTTCGCAGAAATAATTTCGGAGAACGGAATATAATATAAATTTCCTCGCTCCTTTTTCGCATCGCGCTCCGCTCGAAAGTTGTTTTCCTTCGATCTACCTGATTCGGCGCGTGAGAAAGAGAGAGAGAGCGCGATCACGGCAGAATTGCGCGGTGCTAAAACCGATAGAACGAGTTTTGGAGCGCGTCCAACGCCCGCGCGAATCGAACAAACCCAACGCGACAATTTTCTCTCTCTCTCTTTCTCTTTCTCACACACAAGCTCGCAAATATAATACTCGAAGAATCGAACGACATCCCCGGGAAACGAACGGCAAACTTTCGCGCGCGTGCACTCGACCAGTTTTCCTCAAGTAATGATTAAAGTATAAACGCGAGAGATGCGCAAATCGCGTCCGGGTCGTCGCAGCTCGTCGTTCGAAGTGTGGCGGTCAGGAAGTGAAGCTCCTCCCGGAGCTCGTAATGGAGCTGCTCGAATTAACAGAGTCCGAGGACAGTCTCATCGATCCGGTAATCGTCTTTGAACTTTGGATAAATTGTCACAAGAGACTAATACGAGACTTTAATTAAGGAGGTTCCTCTTACCTTTTTCCCTACATTCTATGACTTTTCGATCTCGAGCCAGCTAGTGGTTTCCTTTTATTCGCACTGATACGATTTTCTTTTCCCAATCTGAACGAAATACGAGCAAAATTGAAAGAAACTAATATCTTCCAGCATTTAATTTCTAAAAATGTGGTCCAATTCGCACGAACTCAAAGAGTTGATGTAAAAAATGTTTTATATTTTTTATTTGGCTCTCGCATTGTTTCTCTCACTGATAGTTCAATAGAGCCATGATTATTTGTGCAATCTGTTCAACTTTGTTAAAAAAAAAAAAAAAAAAAAAAAAAAAAAAAATTTTCTCTGTCACCTTTTGTTCCCGTTGTTCGTGATCGCGCGTTTTCCGTCCGCCCCGCGCCTCGCAGAAAACTTCCTTTCATTCCTTTCTTTTCTCTTGTTTTACGCCGACAAACATAATCGAGCAAAGAGACTCACGAAAGCGGCGTTCCGAAAAAAAATCATTCGTGCGATCGGAGGATCGTAAACCGACCCCATCGCGAAAGAGGGGTGCAAAATCGATCGGCTTAATCTGATTAAGACCCTCGGCCGCTATTGGACAGTGACTTGTGCGCGTGTATGCGTCGTACAATATACGTTGCACGCGCAATGATATGCGTGCGTACAGCGACCTTTGTACACTCGGTTTCGCGAGAAAAAAGCTTCAACTTTCCGCGTTTCTCATCCTATTCCATTCGTTATCCGATCGAACGATTAACAACGGCACAAAACGGGGTAGAAAAACATATGCTGTGTCCGAAAATCGGCTTGTCTTGTCTCGATTAGCAGCGCGCTTTGTTTATTTCACGAGTCGAATATACGACACTCGTACGTACATTCGTATGTGCAAACAGACGATGGATGCTCGTCGGCGCATCCCCCGGACACAACGGGTTGCAACCCTCTCGTCGTAAATAAAGTCAAGCTCGCGCGCGTTAAATAGAATCGCGCTCGAAGTCGTTCGGAACATGAGAAGCCTTGGTTGTGTGTGACGCGTCGTTACGGCAAATTCCGCGCGCGCCCGGCCCTCCCCGGTTTATCGTGCGTTTAAATCATCCTGACGCCGCGCGTCTACGCGCGCGCCTTTCCCGACGTCGAACTCACCGGAATATTACGTCGAGCCGAATCGTTACAATCCCGCCGCCCGGACAAATGTTCGACAATAAAACTAGACGCGATGGAAAAAATGCGGAGAGAGTCGGCTATGGGGAAAAAAATGACGTTTCGCAGTTTCATTAGAACACGCGTATGTAGAAGAAGGATTGGCGCGGCGAGAATGCAACGCGCTATATATTTTGAGAATAAAAAACAAAAAACGACTAAAATTTGCAACATCAATTCACGGAACTCAAACAAACAAATTTTTAAATTTTTTATTTTTGTTTTAAATTGCTCGGCACACAAAACGCACATGCGCGCGTTCACATACGCGCGATTGTTAAAACTTTGAGAAAACGAGACTCGTACAAAATAGATTTTTATTTTCAAGAAATTTGACTCCCTCTTTCTCTCTGCGGGTTGCTTTTGTGCGCCCTAAACGGGCGATTACTAAGCCGGTGGAAAGTCGAGCGAACTAATTCTAAGAGTCGCAAAGTGCACTTCCTGCAGAAGTACGAAGCCCGAGTTTCTTGCGCGCGTGCACCAAAGCTTAAACGACTACCACGCGAATTCGGGAAGTCGCGATACTATTCTCGCATAATTGAATAAAGAGAGAGGTAGTCGTGGTAATTGAATGCGCGAAGTATTAAAGTCTATAACTCGCCTGTAATTTCCTCCAACTAACTTTCGCCGTTTTATTTATTTACTTATTTTATTGTTTACTTAGTTCTGACGTTTTATTTATTTTACTGTTTGACTACTCTTCGTTACTCTTTTTTTTTTGCGCGCTCGCGCTTTCAAAACTTCACTCACCTAAACCAGGAGACCTGATCCTTGACACACAGCTCTATCCGCTTGAACGAGAACCCTCTTTCGGGTGTATGCAGTCTGTGATTTGGGGAGAAAGGAGCGTCGAGTCGGCGATGCGCGTGATTCGCGACGAGAAAAGTTTCCTTTCGCGCGAAAAGTGCGAAACTTGAAACGACTGTACGAGCTCGGAGTCGCGAGACGAAACTGCCAGGCGAACTGCATCAACGATACGTCGTACGACGTTTGCTCTTTGTCGCGACAAAGTTCGCGTATCATTGCACGGCCATTAAATGATTATTTTCCCGATGTTTCCAGAACGCGCGTTCGCGGCGCGTTCGATCGAGGAAATCCATTCGCGGTCGTGCGGGCGTGAAAATCCGCGAAACGATCCCATTTATTGTTCACGCGGCACGTGTGTGTGCACGCGCGCGCGCGCGTGTGTGTGTGTGTGTGTTCCGTATTCATCGAAAAATCGCTCGCGAAATAAGTTTCGAAACTGAGAACGGGGCGCGCGAATTCATGAAAAATGACATGATGAAACATTCGCGAAACGGAACGCGAGCGATAACTCGGGGATGAATGGCAATGTCGCGCGCGCTGCACGTTTTACCTCTTTGCAAAAGAATTTTTCTCTTATCACCGACGCTATCGATAATCCCGGAATCTGTCTCGGATGTTCCAACGGATTTCGTCACGCACCTGAATTTCGCTCCCAATCAGAAATCATTATATGCAATGCAAATAATATCTTTCTCAATATATTCCCGCGCACAAATAAACTGTGAAAGACCGTCGCGATATATCGGCGAACGCTGAGCGGGAAAAATTTTTGCTGAAAGAAAATCAACAAAAATGCAGTAACTAATTTCTTGCTATTCTAGAAAATCTCTTTTTCTTGTGTGAAATGATATCGCGATGAATATTATTAAAACTGCTTTCAACTTTATCTCCGTGTATTGAGTTTTCTGACAGAGAAGAAGTCGAAATTAAATTTTCGATATATTTCGGTTCTCAAATCGACATTTCAGCGGCAGTTTTCGCATTTGTCAGTCACAAAAGTCAGCCTTATGTATATACGCGCGACATGTATTGCTCGGCGCAAAACTATCGCGCATCTCGCCGCACGGAGAAGGAAACACCCGCGTTCGGATACGCGCGCGCGTATCTGAAATTGCGCGGTTGGATGAAGGATAGCGCCGTTTTCATCTTCGTACGTGGTGGAATCGTAGCGTGGTGAAATCAGCGCGTCGCACCGCAGCGAGAAAAATTTCCTCGGGCGGATGAAAGCTCGCGCGGTATTGAATGCGAAGCGACGGGGGTGCACAAGGGGAAGGAAGGCGCATCGCCGACAACGACGATTCTCATCGTCTGCACAAAAGATAGTAATTCTCTGTGCAATTAATTCAAAGTCACTTTTTTTTTCTCGCCCGATGACAATTCCATTTGCCGTCGCGAACCTCTCGCGCGATCGAAGTCTTCGAGCGACAAGATCGCTAATATACAAGAACGCGCGAAATAACGTTACGCAATTTGTCGGCTTTGTGTATTTTCTGATTGTCACGCCGAAAGACAAGAAGTCGCGCCCCGCAAAGAAACACAACTCGAGAACGAAATATCCGAAATTGCGAATACGTCGATTTCGCGCGGAGCAGCTGCGGATTAGACAATATCGATTATCAATTTACGAGACGCGTATCGCGGCAACCTATCTCTCTCGCGTTTCCTCACCCTCCGAATTCGGATTTCCGCGAGCAAATCGCGCATCGCATCGGCCAATTATTTGCCGTTAATAGATATCTCGCGCGCGCGCGCACGTCATGCGTTCAATCAGAATTTAAAGTTCGCTCGGGCGCAACCCCCTGCGGGCGGGGTGGAGGGATATATCCCGCGCGCGGAACCACGAATAAAGTAAATATTGCAGAAAACGCCACGTCTTTACTCAGCGTGAGCTGTTTGGCTGCTTTCCGTTTGATTGACACAAATTGCTCATCCAAGCTGTTTCCTATTTCATGCTTTCAACCGTTCCGGACTGTTTATTCAGTTTTTATGTCAGTTCGTAACACCGTTCGTTTCTAACATTTGTTAAACAATTCTTGAACGATAAAAAGGGCGAGAGTTGCGAACTGAGGCTCGCGTTGCGAAAACTCCAGCCGGTCAAAAAAAAATAAAAAAAATAAAAAAAATAAAAAAAATAAAAAAAAACTCCAGCAAAATCAAATGGATCATGGAGCGCGGCACGACACGAGATTCCGAGAACGGTATGTATATTTCTCGGACGCGGGAAATAAATTATCGGCTCGGACCGCCGTATATTTTCGCGCAATGACTCGGCCATCCTCGGGACAAGTGCCCCCAGCGCGAAAAATGTAACTCGGCCGCGTCCGTGTAACGTTTGTCCCCGTTTCATTTCTCGAGCGAGAGATGCATGACGCGGTGGTAGTAATGGTGGTGGTGGATGGCCAATCGGCCCTGTACACATTTTAATCCCGTCGGATAATTCGGATATATATTATTGGACAAATATACGTGCCGGCGCGAAATCCGGTTCCAACTGTTATTGACAATCTCGATGCGATCCTCTAATGTGTCGTAAATATTTATCGATAATCGATGCCGTGTCATTATCCGTTCGGTTCGGGTAATTTTACGGTCAAGACGATGCATTTGTCGTCCAGATCGTGCGAGAGTGAATGTGATTTATTTATTGTCGGAGCGCAGTGTAGATCGATAACAAACTCGTTAACCAAAAAAAAAGGTGTATCACGAACGTAAGTTTTCTAAAATAATAAAATTCAAGCACCAAGGCAAATGCGAGCCAATATACAAGTTGTTTGCATAAATTTATTGATGTATATCAAATGTTTCCATTATTTTATATGTGCATCTATCTCAGTGATTAACAAAATGTAAAATAAAAAGAAAAATATCAGTTTACAATAACATATATAAAAACAAAAATACAAAAAATTAATAATAGTCGCTGCTCTCAACTTTTTTAACTAAAGATTTAATTTTTCCTTGTACATTTATTATTCATTTTATTATTTATTTAATAACTTTATTTTTTTCTTTTATGTGCTACTATAAGCTGGTATTTTTTTCTTTTATTTTATATTTAGTTGATCACTGAGTTGAGAATTCAAACAATGGATTTAAAACGTTTGTATACTCGCATTTGCCCGCAATTCTTCTTTTCACAAACACACGTATTTTGCAAAATTATTTTTTTTAACATTTATAATATTTAAAAATATATAAAATTATTTAACATTCATAACATTTCTCAAACGTTGTCAAGGCGACTTCGACTATTTTACAACGCGGAGATCGTGTGTGTCAAAGAAGCAAACGACGCGCTAGAAACTCCGCGCAAAGACTCTTGCTTGTGCCGATGTTAAAGCCGACACGTTGAAAAATACGAAACACGAAAAGGGGAAGATGACTAGACACGGGCAGACGAAACGGACAGAGAGGGTGGCAAATGGGGTCGTCGGTCCGCGTACGCATATAAAATATGCCGAGGCCGCGTTATCTCGCGTCCGATTGCTTGGAAAACTCACGCGAAAATATCGATCCTCGGCCACCTCGCTTGTAATCAGATTAAGCAAGACCAACGACTCGGTCTGACCATAGCTATAACCTGGGGCGAAGTTCTCTACAGCGTTTCACTCCTGCACTCCGCCTCTGAACTAGGGGTGAGAACTCGTGCGCGCGCGCGCGCCAACCCTACTAGCGCGGATCCTTTGCAATGTGTATGCCGTTTCATGCACGCAGTGCTATAGAAACTACCATGATTCTGATGTTTGCACGCCGTATCGCCCGCCTTCCTCTCCGTTCTCCCTTCTCGAATTCGCCTTGAAGGGTCGTAGGTCGTAATTGATAAACGCGCGTCTTGCTCGATCGTTTCTAAAGCTCCATTCGCACCATCGATTAATTATTTCATTGCCGTTTCCACTCTATACATTCAACAAATTATTGGCAACGACAATAATAATCAGCAATTGCTCTTGGATACTTATCGCGTAAATTTGACATTTCCTGCTTGATTACCTGAATAAAACGAAACGATTTGACTCGAGACGATTTTATCGTGAATATTACACAGTTTATCGACTTAATTTCGCGTGTTTTTATTGCCCCGCTTTTATTACATTTTCTAGTATTTTAAGAGAGAGAGAGAGAGAGAGTGAGACCGGAGATTTTTCGAAGAAGCCGAAACATCGACGTGTCACCGGTCGCGCAGATAAAACGCACAGATTCTTTTACGCGAGAGCGAAATTCTCCCCGGAGCGGGTTTCGAAAATAACGCGTCCTTTTATCCTAGTTACTTTAAGACCGGTCTCGGCGAATAAAAACGCTTCTGCGGCGATATACCGGTTGCACGTAACGCGGTTTAACGTCGGTGTATATCTAGAATCTAATTCTCCGCGTGCCCGAGTCGCGCGTTGGCGAGAAAGAAAAAAAGGCGTGTGCGAACGTGTGCGCGAGGGCGACTTGATGACGGAGCGACGGTAATAAGCAGAAGCCAATCGATGAAGACATTTCGGAGTTAAAAGACTTCCTCCCGATGGAAAAGCGCAATTTAACTTCCATTAAACTCCAGGAATTTCGCGAACGCGAGCCTGTTTGCTCCGAGTACACACTCCTAATTTGCAACTATAATTTCGCGTGGAGCGCGGTTCAATTTTGCGTGGCAATATGCGCTCGCGAATTCCCCTCCTTCCATGCTTTTCCGCACGGGTCAATTTTCCACGACCGACTGAACGAACGAACGAACGAACGAACGAACGAACGAATGACCGGCTTTCCATTTTCGATCTGCCACGCAGCGCCGAGCTGACGCCACAACTCGCCGCCACCCCCGTAAGTGCTGTTGTGTGTTCTTTCCGTCCGGCAATAAAATATGTAGCCCGCGAGAGAGCGGAAGGGGACAACGCCTTTATTCAACAGTTAGATACAATTTGAGAAATTCCATACACGCGAGAGAAACTCCCGCTTGTACTTCTCTCGGGGAGAGAAAGAGAGAGAGAGAGAAGTTGGATGTGAGTTCGCGCGCGCGAACTTGGAAAACAATCGCAGCTTTCTCCGCGAAAGCTTCGACAAAGTCTCGAACCGCTTATACCAATATTGCCTTCTAATCCGTCGGAAATATCGTTCGTGCTTTTCACGTAGATACACGTTGCCATCATATTTGTACGGGAATAAGCGGGGAATAACACAGAAACAAAAACGGAGTCAGTGGCGAGAGTAACAGGGGAAGGTAACCGAGTGCAAACATCGATACTAACACGCTTTTTCTATATTTGACTCGACAATCAAGAGAGAGAGAAAGAGAAACAGCGCACGAAGTAAACGAAATTATCTAACGTGCGCTTTACTGGCGTCAAACGCGCGCTGAACATGTAAGAAATTCAATCGCGAACGCACGCAAATATACTGCGGCGCGACACGCACGCGGCGCGAGCGCGTGCTTCGTTGGATTTGCAATATCGGCGCTGAAAATTATATGTGTGTTGTCTCGATTGCAAATCTAATTACGCAGTATACTCGCGAGCAAAATATTTCCGACCTCTTTACCTCCTCTTTTTTTTTTTTTTACAAAGATTTCTCACTTAATCAAAACAAAACTTTTTCCAACAGAATATCCTCTTCTCTTTTTCTCTCGCACGTATATTTTAAATATACAGGAATTTATGTAAGATATTACTTACGTGAATTCGTGCTGCAGAGACCAGGAAAATTTAATCGAGAGATTTCCCCAGATTCGAAAATCCATCGCGTCGCGATACTATATTGCACGTTCCATTCGCGAGAGAGATGGAAATCACTCGATTGGTATACAAGCGGAAACTTGCGGTTAGACGAAACAACGACGACCTACATACGTAGGTCGAAAGCACGAGAGACTTCGATTCTTCTCTCTTCTCGCCGCGGCAACTTCCGGCTGCCACGCGATACGCGAAACGCAAATGTTGGCGATTCTTCTTCCTTCCCCCCCCCCCCCCC
>QVNV01012071.1:0-12394 GCA_014825455.1 Pseudomyrmex pallidus
CCTAAAAAGCGCAAATAATATGAAAATAAAATAAAGATTTAGAAAATATTGTTTTATTATTAAATTATGGCACAATATATTTTACGAGTGTTCTTGATATTGCTATATACATAATAGCTATATTATAATATACGCAAAATGCGCAAAATATGCAGTATTATGCAGAACATATGCAGTAAAATATGCAAAATAAAAAAATAAATATATTACTTATCTTCTTCTATAAACAAATTTGCACACACGTTTGCGGAATATAATCTAACAAAATAATTAAAAACTCTTGAGAGTTAACTTGTAAATATGTTATGTATATTCTTTACACGTAAGTTAATATAAAATACAATATTATTTGCACAAACTTATTAAACTTTATATATCTGCATTTATATAATACTAAGAGAATTTTAAGTTTCCTTTGTGCATATGTGAAAAATTTTACATCTAATCTATATAAAATATTCTTGCCGCAATATCATCAACAATCCAATTAATACCATCCATTAGATTTTCACCCGTTACAGCAGAACATTTGTAAATTTGCCAATGATGAGTCTTTATATCAGGCAACTCCAAAATCTCTGCTATGTCTGACGCTGACAGTGCACCAGGCATATCCTGTTTGTTGGCAAACACCAAGAGACTAGCTCCTTCCAATCTCTCTTCCTGAAGAAGCTTGTATAGCTCTGTTTTACAGTCATCCAATCTCCTTCTGTCTGCACTATCTATTACCCAAACAAGACCATCTGTAGACTCGAAATAATTTCTCCAATACGAACGCAACGATTTCTGTCCACCAACGTCCCAAATATTTAATTTATAACCTCGATGTTCTAAGGTCTTGATATTAAAGCCCAACGTGGGCGATATAGTATCTATTGGTTCGCCATTAAGTCTTTTCAACACTGTTGTCTTTCCCGCATTATCCAAACCTCTGAAATGATAAACAATGTCACATAATAAACTATAAATTAATACTGTTAACGCATTAAAATAACTGTTCATAAAATTTTTCAACCTGTAAAAACGTAAACTAACCACAAACTCAGTATATACAATAAGTACACAAATGTGTATACGTACAACATTAAAATTCGCATCTCTTTCTCTTTCTGCTTCAATTTTTTCAACACTGTTAATAGACCCATTGTTAATCATTTATTATGCCCCCCCACAATGTTCAGATTTTTGATAAAGAAACATTCGTGAATAAAATTTCTCTTTGAAGATATATGGTTGTCAATGGTTGTCAACAAACAAGAGAACCAAGAGGAGATGAGTGCTGCCTCCTTCACCGATTCAAATAGAGAAGAGAATTTTGACGGACGAAAACGCGTCCATTTCGCGCATCTCTCCACAGCTATTGGTTGACAACGAGTGTTCCGCCAATCCCACGCGCAACGCTATCCCCACTTTGTCCGCTTTTCTTCTCCTCTGCGCAGTAGGTTTCTCTTCTCTATTTGAATTGAGTATAGACATTAGGTCTGTACCTGTGCCGAATAGCGCTAGTGTAGCTGCGTTGTGTGGCAGCCTTTACTGTCTTTTGCCGGTGAACGAATTTCTTTAGCACGGTTCTTTAAGAACTCTATGTACACGAAAGAAGATCTCGAAAACTCGATCGTCACGAGAAAAAGCGTTTTGTGTGACACACGTGAAGAAACAATTTTCGATAACTTCGACAAAAATGGCGATGCATATACCAAAAGCGCCCGGCGTGGCACAGATGCTTAAAGAAGGAGCTCGCGTGAGTGTTATTTTTTGTCATAATAAAAGTGCGCACACGATATAGCGTGGTTATTCATGATGACACAATGCTTCCTTGTGGAAGGAGAATACGAAGAAGGGATATCTCTTCCTTCTTACCTTTTAAGGCATTTTAGACAATTTAACATATTCAAGAACTTAGAATTTAATTAAAGTCACAAACTCATGCGCAAAAAGTGCAGTCACTAAAATAGGCTTGAATGTTATGTCTGTTTTTGTCAGAGAAACAAAATTAATCATCAAATAATATTTTTCTGAAACAAATCGTGTTATCTGGAAATTATTGAATGTATTTGTCTTGAAATTTAATTTGACACTTTGATAAATGTTATTTTATATTGTTTATAGTATTTCTCAGGCATTGAAGAAGCAGTCTACAGAAACATATCGGCCTGCAAACAATTTTCAGACACTGTGAGAAGTGCTTACGGTCCTAATGGCATGAATAAAATGGTTATTAATCACATTGAAAAGCTGTTTGTAACTAATGATGCAGCCACAATTATAAATGAATTGGAGGTTGAACATCCAGCTGCAAAGTTATTGGTTTTAGCGTCAAAAATGCAAGAGGCTGAAGTTGGAGATGGGACCAATTTTGTCGTTATCTTTGCCGGAGCATTGCTTAATGGAGCAGAAGAACTGCTTCGAATGGTACATTGATTTGTATTCTTGAAGTAAAATTTTTACAATTCTATTGTTTATGTTCCTTCTATATGAAACAGTTTGTGTAACAAAACATTTTTCTTATTGTTTGATCACAGGGTATTACTACTTCGGAAATTGTCGAAGGCTATGAGAATGCTTTGAATAAAGCTCTTGAAATTCTACCAACGCTAGTTGTTCATGACGTGAAAGACGTACGGAACGAAGAGCAAGTAAAAAAGGGAATTAGGACTTCTGTTATGAGTAAACAGTATGGAAATGAGAATCTTCTCGCGTCTCTCATCACTCAGGCTTGCATTTCTATTTTACCTGAGAAAACGACATTCAATGTGGACAATGTTCGAGTTTGCAAAATACTCGGAGGTGGCTTGAACAACTCACAAGTTGTACAAGGTATGGTGTTCAAGCGTCAGGTGGAAGGAGAAGTCGGGAAGAAGACCAACGCGAAGATTGTCGTTTACACTTGTGCGGTGGACATATCTCAGACCGAGACCAAGGGCACCGTGCTGATCAAAACGGCCGACGAGCTGTTGAAGTTCTCGCGCGGCGAAGAATCTCTTTTGGAAACTCAGATCAAAGCGATTGCCGACAGCGGCGCCGATGTAATAGTGTCTGGCGGAAAATTCGGAAATATGGCTCTGCATTACATGAACAAGTATAATCTCATGGCTGTACGTGTTCCGAGCAAGTTCGATCTCAGACGATTGTGCAAGACCGTCGGCGCCACCGCACTCACAAAATTGGTAATTGCTTTACAAATCTTGAAATGTATCTCTAAAATTTTATATGTGATTAAAAAACAACACTCATTCAATTGAAAATAAAACATGCAATATTGTTCTTCTCTTAAAGATACCACCGTCGAAGGAAGAGCTTGGATACGCTGACAAGGTGCACATAGAAGAGTTGGGAGACACTATAGTGGTAGTGTTCAAATTGGAGGGAAAGGAAAGCCGCGTCAGTACTGTAGTCGTGCGCGGTTCCACTGAGAACTACATGGACGATATCGAGCGCGCGATCGACGACGGTGTGAACACTTTTAAGGGCATCACGAGAGATGGTAGATTCGTGCCGGGTGCGGGCGCCACGGAAATCGAACTGGCCGCGCAGCTGACGTCGTATGCAGACACGTTACCTGGTTTAGGACAATACGCGGCACGTAAGTTTGCCACCGCGTTGGAAATATTTCCTAAAACTCTAGCTGAGAGCTCCGGCACTCATGGACCAGAAATCCTTTCAAAGTTGTATGCAGCACATAAAGAAGGAAAAAAGAATCACGGTTTCGACATTGATGTACGTATTATTTCCTAGATTTTAATATAATAGTGATTTATGTTAATTGTTGATGTTAATATATAATTTCTCTTACCTTAAAACAATATTAAACACACATGTAATATAAATTTATACGAGTTACATTGCATAGGCTGAAGGCGCAGCTCTGGTCGACACCGTCGAGGCGGGAATCCTGGATTTATATTTGACCAAGCAATGGGCGATGAAGTACGCGGTCAATGCGGCGTGCACGGTTCTGAAAGTAGATCAAATCATCATGGCGAAACGAGCAGGTGGCCCGAAGGCTCCAGCAGGAGGAGTTCGTGATGAAGATGACTAATAAAATACGAAAAGAACTAGTTTGCCACCTCTACGGATTTTTCCGTAGATCTACAAATTTTTTATCTCGCCTACGGATCTACGGATTTAAAACCGAAATTTACGGATATTTTTTAATGTCTTTATACAGCAATTAGTTATAATTCGCTCATAATTGTTTTGTTCGTAAAAAGTAAATAAATTACTTCAGTATTGCGATATCTGTCGTTATATTAAAGCGGAGAATAAAATCCTCGATCTACAAAGCTTTGTGATTGGCTGCTTCTATATATCTCTTTTACTAGAAAGTTTTCCCACTTCACAACTCGGGACCTCCAGATTCGCAACCCCTGCACTCAGGCCGCGAGACTACTGGGCCGGTCCGAATACTAACAAAAGATATTAAATAAAAATGTTAAATGCTATCTAAAAATTGCCTCATTAATATAATTCTAAAAATTTTTATCATTTTACGGTAAAGTACAATTGGTTTGTTCAGTTTTGTAGTGAGAGAAACTATTGGGTCTGCGTTCCGATATTTACCGTCAGTACTGCAAGTCTACTTTTCCATCGTGTGAGATTGTCACAATGTTTCGTAAGGTGAGTGACATTTCATAATCATATCCAAACATAACGTAAAATTATTTTAGTTTAAGGCTAAATAAATTTCACTTACCTGCGCACGTGATTTTTTAGGTTATTTTAGAAGCACGCAGTCAAGTCCACCGGCTAAATACTGTACGATTCTTCTCGCAAGAAACAAATGAGACTACAAGAGTAGAGAAAAGTAAGAAATGAAGAATTTATTTAAATATTAAGATTGTTATTTTTTTTTAATGTAACAATATATATTGCATGTAAAAATAATACACACACATGTGCATACAGTAGTATAGTCTGCAATTACATAAAGATAATTATTAATAAATGATGTCAACTTTTTTGCACACAGAAATGTGCAAAATACAAAAATCACTGATATCAAAATTTTTTCTCTCTTCATGGTAGAATGTTTTCTGTTTTATTTGCAGCTGTTAATAATGTTACTTTACTGGGAAGAGTTGGAGCAGATCCTCAGAAGCGTGGTAATACTCAGCATCCAGTTGTAATATTTTCTCTAGCAACACACACGAATTACAAATATGAAACAGGTAAATTTCAAATCAACACAAGAAACTGAAAAATAATCTTTTAAGTAAGTCATCATCTGTAAAATACATCTCTATTTTTAGGTGATTTCATGCAGAGAACAGACTGGCATAAGGTATGTGTGTTTAAGCCAAATTTAAGGGACTCTGTATATACGTATTTAAAAAAGGGTCAACGTGTATTGGTGAATGGCAGAATAAGTTACAGCGAATTTAAAGATGAAGAAGGAATCTCTCATCCTAGCACTGCTATTATAGCAGATGATGTAATATTTTTCCAGTAACAAACATACATGTATTTAAGGGATGTTTATTTTACATTACCAATAAGTTTTTTTCTTTGTGATAACTTACAATAAAATTTCTACAAATAATACTTGAAAGACATGTAAGTTTCTTTATTACATGTATGTTATTTCTTTATCATATGTAACTCGTATTAGATGCATGCAAATTGATGTACAAGAATGTTTTATATTTTCAACATTTTGTACAGAAAAAAAAGTAGTTTTGATTTCAAATTCTGAGCAATCGACATTCCGAATTTGACTTTGCTAATAAAATATTCTTTGGACATTTCATTTATATTATACAATATATACAGAACTGACAACTTTATGTAATGCAGAAGACATTAAAAAAAAAAAGAAAAAAGAAATATTGGTGTTCAAAAAAATAATGCATTGCAAATCTGGTCGATGATTTTGTATGATAAAAATTTATTTTTAGCGGATTGTATATTGGACGAGTTGAGGGTAATAGTACACACGCGTGTTCTTAATAACTAAATAAGTCTATATTTACAACATTTATCATTTCATACTCTGCATAACAAGTTATATAATAAAACCGTCCTAATCTCTAGAATTTTACATGGTTCACTTTTATACACACGCGAAACGATATATAAACTTTTTTCCCACCTTAGACAGACGCATTGCAACTTGTTTGTCTTCGTATATCCTGTTACATATATCGTATATATTTATTTATAATTTTATATATATATATGTATATATAAACTGCCTTTGTCTCTGATATTTGTCCACGTAAAAATTATTTACACGATTTTAAGATACATTACATCTTTCTCTTATCTCGATAACATCACGCACTTGTTTCTTGACAACCGTTTCATCTAGCTATAGAACATGCGCACATTGCATTTCATTTACGTAATACCTACTTAATTATAATATACTATATATATATATGTATATATAATATATGCAACTCTCTTTGCTTTATTTCTGTAAGTAGAGATCACAGTATATAAAAAGCCAAATATGTATCAACGGTATTTATCCATACAGACAAATATCCGTATTGTGGGAGGAAAAAAAGCCAAACTTTTCGTATATTACGAATTGACTAAATGTCTCCACAAACGTTTCTTGCATTGATTATGCTTGCAAATTTCAGCATACTAATGTTATGCATATCGTCACGCGATATTTCTTGTTTTATACATTGAAATTCAAACTAGTACGTGTAATTAACATTTTGCATACTTTTTGTTTCAATTTGCTGATATCGCAGTGAAACTAATTTGAGAAAAAAATGCTAAAGATGAAGAAGGTTTAGTTGTTCCTGATGAGTTCTCGCACGATACGGATAATCGACTATATATATATACATATCCATTCGACGTAACTTATTCTCTCTTTCTTTCTCTCCTTTGCACTCACACGTAAAATTTCTCATACTTTCTCGGTTTTATATTTTCAAGTGCAAAAATACGATTAGTAATCTTCTTAAAACCTGTTTTACTAATTGTATACGCGTGTCTTATTTCCTTGCTTTTTATTTCTCTCGCGTTACGAACTTTCGCATGTTACTTTTTCACAGGCAATCCTCCAAATGTAGGGTCGTGGAATGTAAGCCACAATCGCGCACCGGCAACAAACGTAGAAATTTCGAATATAAATTTTGATAGTAAAATATATATATATATGTACCTTTTTCTATAGATAAATTTATTTATACTCTAACTCTCTGGCCCCGAATTTTTCTTCCATAAAATTCTTTCACCTATTTTTCTAATAATAGAGCATTTTTTTTTAATCTTTCGTCTGCATTTACAATTGAATCCCCTTCGTTACGATTAGTAGTTTTTTATATACATTTCCTACAACGTATGTTCGATTACACTTGGTTATAACGTGTCTTAAACCATACTCCGCTGATATCAAGCGCGAGCAGTATACAATTGTTCCAAAGTCTCTTTCTTGGAACGGACGTCTAAATACATGCGGAGGCGGGGGGAAGAGGGATTAAATACGTAAAATCTCTTCTCTTATTAAACAGCAATTCTTGGCACAAATACGTCAAAGTAACGGAGAACCGTTTCAGCACATATGCAGTAAGAGCTTAAGAAAATCCAGTTAAATCTCTCTCTCTTTCTCTTCCCTAGAATCCGCTTTGCGTAATGTATGTAAAAATGTTATTGAATTGGGCGCGCGCGCGCGTCGTTAAAGGATTTTGTCAAGCTCTTTATACCTTTGTGTAGAGTCCTGGAAACGTTTATAACGTATAATTTTTCTGTGATGCATTTGCATGAACGTTTCTCAAATCAAGTAGAATCTCTCTTTGGGATCAACCGTATTCCGCGGATTATTTGTTTCGCCAAAAAAAAAAAATTAAAATCACATCACAGAGATACTTAAAATTATGAAAACAAAACGAAAAAAAAACGAAAAGGAAGACAAAAATAAAGGAAAGAAAGGAAAGACCTGGTAACAGTTCTCCCTCTAGCATTCTTTGTACATTAAATCGTCGTATGTATTTTTTTTCCTTAAGCGTAGGTACCTAAGTCCGTAGTACATTTTATACACATCTTGTCGTTGTAAAAGGGAAATGTTTTGCCCGACAATACGCATATCGTTCGCCCCCATTACGAGGGGAGGTGAGGGAAAACAGAGATAGGGGCGGAATATCCGCGAAGATCCAGCTTCAGATCGAAGCGTCCTATCGGCGCACAACGACTCGACGAACATTCGCGTGAGGGCGAATCGTTTTCCGATTTGCGCCGTCGGGTGATATTGGCAATACGCGCTCTTTTTCCGCGCTTCTTATCACACTCTTACATATAACAAACGAAAATAACTATTTTCGTATAATTGCAAGTGGCAAATTGCTTATCCCGGCTGCTAAGTAGAGAACACAAAGAATCTAATATTGTTGACCGTAAGTTATATAAAAATCCAATTTCTTGATCCCTTATATTTAGAAGAAAATCTGCGTCTTTGCAGTGTAGAAAATGTGCGCCTGATTTTTTTTCACGAATTAAATTAAATGAACTTTCTACCAAATTGCATTCTCATTTGTTGGAAGATTTTGTCGTATCCCCGAGAGTTTGTTACGCGTGTGTGTACGTGTTCTCGTTTTATATAAATCACTGTGTTTATACAATGTCTTTTTGTATTTATTTACAGCAAATGTTTCACAATTACACTTTCTTTCATTTCCCTTTCGCGTCCTCCGACGCTCTAATGACGAGAGCTTCGTGTCACCACATGAACGATACCAATCTTCTTCCAAATCGATGAAACAGTTATTTCAAACACAATGACAATTTATTATACACATTTCATATGATTCGTCGATTGGTTGTCGATATGGAATCTATTCTGCGTTGAACCGTTTTTTGCCGTCACAGTGCGTTCAGATTACGCGCGGCGGAATTAACGATTACGCGTGATCATTGCGTTCCTGCCATCGCTAGGTCCCGCGTCACTTCCTCTCTTCCGGTTCCTGATTGGTCTTAACGAGATTGTACGTGTGACTTCTGTACTTGGCAGGTGGGTCGTGCAACGAGAGTGGTTGTTGTTGCTGTTCGCTCATTGGCTGGTTCATACTAGACATCGAAAGATCTGTCGGCATGTCTGCTTCCGGTTCTTGTTCTAGTTTTGCTTCAGGACTTGCAGAAAAGGCAGCCTCTTCTTCTGGTTCAAGTTTTATTCGCATCTGATGGCGTAGCGACGATATGTTTTTGATATTCTTCAATTCCTGTGAATTACGTAGAAATCTGCAAAGAGAACAGAAAATTTCTCTCGTCAGTAAACAAAAATTTGACTCCGGGCGTGAAATTCGTACTTGTAAAATTGCAGGAACAATAACAAAGCAAATATACAAAAATGTTGAAATTATTTTGTTCAAATTTATGGAATTAGCAGAAATCATAATGTTATCGTTACATTGTGTAAACCTATCACACGCAATTTTGTACAGTAATCACGTGCAAAACAAACATAATTACTGACACAAATAATGATACTCACTGATAGCAATGTCGTTCGCCCTGCACTTTTCTAAGAATATTCACACGATAGTAATATCGCAGAGCTCTACTCATCTTGTCGTAGTTCATAGAAAGATGATTCTTCTGTATACCCCATAAGCGTGCCAGACCTGGCGGATCGACTATTTTAAATATACCGGAATTCTGATCTTTCCACGCGATGTAATTCTTGTATCGCTGCGACTGGTCATTGAGTAATTGCTGGAGAAAATCCCAGAGCAATCTTCCGTCTAAACAGAACCGCGAAAAAATGCTATAATATGAATGTAACAGTCGTGGGAAGATTCATGCAATAATATTGAACATTTTATGATAAAGAGTTTAGTATTAGCTAACACAGATATCTAAGACAGATGTTTGGGGAACGTCTACTCAATGTTTCTAAAAGATATTGTAAATAAATAATTTACGTTTACTAAGCCACAGTATGACTGAAAAAACTATCGGTAATCACAGATACTAACTGGTGTTAGGTTCCGGCGGGTCGCCGGCGAAGAACTCTCTGGCGGCCGCGAGGGAATTGTTCGATCGGTAACCCGATGTCAACGACGACAGTTGTGGCAGTAACTGTGTTGGACTCGTCTGGTCTTTAATGTTTACCTCGCCGTGCCTCTGTGCCGTCAAAGCGGTTGGAGTGATTGGTGGACTGTTATTGCCTCCCGACATCAGATGATTATCTTCGTCCGAATCGCTCTTGTAAACCTGTGGCTGATTCGCATCAGTTGCATGGCTAGGTGAGCCCGATTGGCTGTCTACGGAGGGTGCTGGCGACAACGTTACTGAATTAGCCGACATCAGACTCGTGAGACTGTGGACGTAATTAGGTGCCTCTGCCCACGTAGGTGTTGGCGGATGCGAATGCGGACTGAGTGGATACGCAGATGACCTGGTTGGAGTCACCGGACTACTTGGTAAACACCTTTGCATCTGAGTGAAGTCACGTGCTAACATCGATAAAACATTATGCAGAACATCGCCAGCACCCGGACATCTTTCATTTAGATCCAACTTCGTGAGCAAACACAAAGCTTTTCCGTTCATCTGGAACACTTCCATATTGAACGGTTTAAGATCGAACTCGCCCTCCGCCCATCGCAGAAATGAAGCTACGTCCTCGCGCGACCATAGTCGCGGGTCGGATGCTGAAACGAGAGAATGTATGTCGTTGTTACATACGTCCGTGGTCTAAAAACTTATTCAATCAGAAGATAAAAACTAAAAATGATCAAACATTTACCCAAGCTTGATGGCAAATGTGTCTTAAAGTCCATGGCAGGACTTGGCGGCGGATGAGTTGTAGGTGTAAAACTCATGGAGGGATATTGACGCCAAAACATCTCCGTGGATGGGAAAGGCAACGCTATAGCCGGTGGCAATCGAGAATCCATTCCGGTCATTCCGCCGGAAACTGCCGGCAGCTGAGGCAGCGATATCGGCAGTAATTTCATAACACGCCTTTAGATTTAACGGTGATTGCTGCAAAAAGAAAACGCAGATCGATCGACTTTATTAATACGCTCAATTAAACTCGTATCTCAATCATATATTAGATATCAATATATTTTAACGATGACGTTAACATTCATATATCATTCCGTTCAAAATTTCCAACTACGACAGCGTTAAATTCTGAATGGAACACATCATCGAAGATAGATTTGCAACGTTATGAATAGAAAGTGACTCTTGGAAAATTGCAGACACGATATTAACGTAAAACAATATCTTCTACATAATATTTAATAACAACAAGATTTGAGTATGCAATCACATACGTAAAATAACTTAAAACTACAACATTAATATGTTATTCCAATACAAGAACTTGAAACAAACAAGTAAAGATGACTCAAAAGAGATGAGGCAACAGTGTCAACTGTTGATTAGAAGCCCGACCAGCCCTGTACTAAACAACTAATTTGTAATTAAATGATCAAAGGACAAATGATATCTATATATGTATCTATCTCTGTCTATCGTCGGAAATTGATCGCTGATGCACGGGAGCGCTTTTACCTCGCCTAACGACGAGAGCATACGACGGGTAACGATCGCTCTCGCTGACACACAACGCCGGAAGATAATAACGACGGATTAGTTATACGACGATGACGGCGGCGGCGGCTTCTTGCTGTATACACGGGGACATGAAACGTGGTATATCGTGACGGGGAGAAGAAACGCGTCGCGACGGCGCTCCGTAGAGGCGTCTCTCTCTCTCGCGGTGACCGGTTCGCAGACGTTCCATCGACTATTAGCATAGAATGTGGGGGCATAAGAATGAAAGCCGGCAGGAAACGCGGATTTACATAACGTATTTCCATCGACGTCGACGAAGCTATTTCCGTTCCCGACGTCGACCCGAGACGGGCTAAGCGAAACTTCTTACACACAGCGCTTTCGGCCGCGACGTCGAAATTCTTAGCTCCAGGCTCGAGAATATCGCTGGCAATTTTTGAAACCTCAGTTATTTAATTACTTATACAAGTTCCGAATCGGAACTCCTGTTCTCGCTTTACATTTCGCTCGAAAAATCGCAGACGTCCGAGAGATGAATTTCAAAAATAATACCTTTCGTCGATTAAAATTAAGATCAGAGTTTACTTTTTACATATCGATTACTAAAGGATGTAAAAAAATCTTGTAATAACGCGCGGAGAATGATTGCGTTGAGTGACCGCGTTTATTCTCACAAATAAAAAACGATTTAATTGGAATGGCGATATAAAATTCAGAGCAATTTCCTTGTCTTAGAAATGCGGTAATTTATATGCTCATTGTGTTTTTCAATCTAGCATTTGATTAGATAACTATAATTATTAGTGTAATAACATCTTAATATATATACTGCAATACGTACTATAATTCATTGTTTTTGTTACGCACGATGACTCGTGACTGTTGCGTTAACAACAGAAAAAAAGCAGCG
>QVNV01012088.1:0-13407 GCA_014825455.1 Pseudomyrmex pallidus
CGATATATATCGACTATCGATATTTGCTTTTGATATATTATATGATACAAAAATCGATATTTTTCTTTCGATGCTCATCCCTAGTCGTCGAACGTCGAACGGAACTACTACACACAGTCACACAGAATTGCAGTAGCAGGAAACCTAAAACTCGCGAGAGGAAACAATTGCTGCGTTCAGCAGAACAAGCTGCTTTGTAGCAATCGAACGTGATTGGCTCTTTCTTTTAGAACTAATAAATCAACATCGAGTGTTGACAAGACGAGAACTCAGCAATTAGTCTGCTGAACGCGGCCAATCTCGCGATATATCGATCGCGCTATAACCTCGCAAGAGTTCTCGAACGCTCGGAAGAGTCGGAAGTTGAGATTAGGTGTTTTTTTTTGTTCTTCCTCTTATGCGTTTTAATAAAACGTGAACATTATTGAATTGTCACGTGTGTGTATAGAAACTACTAGAAAATTGTCGTCAAAAAATTATCTTTTGCGTGAGGGACGTGTAATTTAAAAATAATCGAGCGTTTGCCATTTTACTTGAAAACAAACTTCGTTTCGTATTCGAAAATGATCGAGAAAATCGTCGATTGTTCTCGAGAGCGTCGATACGTGGATCAAATTATATCGATATCAGGACGACGATCGATCGAAGCGAGAGTTATATCGCGAGTGGAACAAATCGATTGTACAAGTTCGTCAAATCGATTTTAACGAACGCGCAAGAACACGCGTAAATTCTAAGACACGCACGTAAATGTGTTCCTATGATTGCTCGAACAAAATTCGCTTGAAAAACTCAATGTAAAATGAAGACAAGAGAAAATCTCTACGTCAGAAAATTAATTCAGAACAATTTTTTTTCTTAAATTAACTTGGTAAATTAGCTTTTTCTCCGACGCATGCGTGCGTTATTTAAATTGAATTGTACGACAATTTTCGTATCAAATCCTTCTCACTGCGACGGAATCTCTTTCCGACTCCGAATGTAATGTACAATAATAACGCACAAACATACATTTCACAAATCAACTTTAATCTCTTTTGACAACACCGGGGGACGAATAGAACGCGCGCGGCATTCGTCGCAACGATTATTATCGAGCATATATTTTTACGTGCCGCAATCAGTACGTAAACGCACGAACAAATAAGATAATGGACCTTCCGCGCTCTAATACACACGCGCTACTCTCGGATTTCATTTGCGGGCGTTTGACGATTGAAGATAATGCGACTTAATTTCTGCGACGAGCGAAGCGCGCAACGACGCGACGATCGCGCGTGTAACAGCCGCATCCGCGAGAGAAGATTCGCATCGCGATATATCTGCGCGTACTTATATCATTCGTTATAAGAGAATCCTAAAGTGGGTCTGTTTTATCGATAAAATTGAATATTTTGCGCACACTAATCTTTTTTTGACTGTGTGAATCCAAATTTAAAAAAATAAGAAGAAATGGTTTTTAAACTTCAATTTTTTTCATTTTTTAATATAAATTTGGACGTCCCGGATCCCTTGTTGTATGTACGTTATAGAAGAGGATTTATCAATCCACAGCCAAAAAAAAGATTAGTGTGCGCAAAAAATTCAGTTTTATCGATAAAACAGATCCACTTTAGGATCCCCAAATGTGAATCCAAATTTATATTAAAAAAATAAGAAAAAATGTTTTTTAAACTTCAATTTTTTTCATTTTGTTATATGAATTTGGACGTCCCGGACCCCTTGTTGTATGTACGGTGTAGAAAAGGATTTATCAATCTACACAGCCAAAAAAAAGATTAGTGTGCGCAAAAAATTCAGTATTATCGATAAAACAGACTCACTTTAGGATGCCCTCAAGATGCAATTTTAACGCGTTTTTAATTTGCAAGATATCTTCCCATGACGCGTTGTCTCACGACCGTTATATAAAACAAAAAAAAGAAGATCTATCGAACACGAAGAAAGAACGTACATTTTTTCTCTCGTTCGAAAAAGCCAATCGCTCGCTTCTCTTATCTGAAAGAATGTTCTCTTTCGCGTCATCGCTTTTCGATTATGTAATCGCGGCTTTTATTTCGGATTGTTTCGCGGCGTTTCCAGACGAGCTAAAGCATGCACATCACGGATAAGTATGTATGTATGTATGTATGTATGTATATATATCGCGACACGGTTGTGTACGTTTCTACGTGCACACGAGCGTAGCGTTGCATAACGCCTGTTGCATTGCAACACCATTGTCTCATCCGCCATTAACGCCAAAGCCATTGTCGCACCGCGCGCGGCCTGTTTTTCGCCTTGAGCATTCTTCGAGAATTATAGAGAGAGAGGCTCTCTCTCTCTTTCTCTTTCTGATAGAGTTCCATCACATCGACGAGCACAAATCGCGTGTGAACGACGGCGAAAAGAGCGACGACTTTCCGGATATAAAGCTGCGCGCGCGCGCGCACGTCTGAATTCGTTAAATGTTAAATTAGCATTTAACGGCTAATTGCGAGGCTAAACGTCGAACTGATCGATGGAACGCGAATCCGAAATGTAACAGTCCGTGTACAAACGCATATGAGGGACAAAACAAAAAAAAAGAGTATTAAAACTCGCGATTGCGTCTCCGGCGAGAGCCACGCGTCCTACTGAAGTTAGCGGTTTTTCGAGACAGCCGTACACACACACTCCTGTTTGTGTACAAAACGATTTATGATGTCGACTTTTAGGTCAGCAGGCGGAGGCTGGCGTAAAGAAAGCAACGAATCGGTCGGGCGCGGCGACATTGACCCAATTAACAAATGATAAGAAATAGAGGATATCCTCTTTTATTCTCTCTCTCTCTCTCTCTCTCTCTCTCTCTCTCTCTCTCTCTCTCTCTCTCTCTGTGCGTCACGTTTAGCGAGAGTCTATCTCGCAGGAGAGTGAAACTAGGCTAACGCAAAGGTCCTTGCTAACATTTACTGAAGTCGTTCGTGTTCTTCTTCTTCTTTTTTTTCAGAAAATCGACAAAGATTTGACCGAGAAGGAAGAAAAAACACAAGCTAACGCAAGGAAATCGACAGAGACCGCATTGAGAGAGACTCTCGAATGTCGGCATTTAAGTCGACTTAACGCTTAAGGCGTAACGAGTGTAGAGCCGTTTCTAATTATAGCCAAGAGACCTCTTCGTCGCGATTCGCGTTACCATACGGAACACGTTTGGTAAACGCGTAGGGTTAAAACAACACACACGCCTTATCGTCGTCGTCTCCAGCGTGGCGCTTCCCGTGGCCGATTGGCATTCAGCGAGGAACGGCCAGTCCACCGGCCATTAATTGCCTATTATATCGTAAACGTGGGTGGACCCACGGAGAGAGAGAGAGAGAGAGAGAGAGAGAGAGAGAGAGAGAGAGAGAGAGAGAGAGAGAGCAACGTTCCCTCCTCGCGTCCATCCGATGTCCTCATCGAATCCGCACGGCGGATGGGAACGACATTTGCCGAGGTATCACGTCGCTGTAAAAGTCGGTTTCTAATCATTTGTTTGTTTGTTTGTTTTTTTTTTTTTTTGTATTCATGCATAAATACATTCACTTAACACGTTTATCTTGCGCGTAGTGGAATATCATCTCTACGTACAATATATCACGCACACAATAGGCCGAGAGTTGAATAAAACGATATCTTTTAATCCTTTGCGACATTAGTGGCAACTATACTTTTCATTTGTCCATTATGGTGATATATGATGCACAAATTCATCTAATTTTATTAGTTTTTTTTTGTATTTTCCACTAGATAAGAATTTGGCATTTATGATCTCCAAATGTCAATAGTAAAGAATGATATATTTTTTATTATAAAAAAATTGACAAAAAATAAAAAAAAACGTTACTTTGACAGAAAAAAAATTCATTTGTGAGAGATAATCTTCCCGGGAAAAAATGGATTAGATCTAAGCAGATTTAATTTAAATCTAAAACAAGATAAAGAAATATGGAAAAATAGATCCAAATTGGATCTATCTAAGTATGGATATAAAGTAAATGTATAAGGTAGATATAAGTAGATCTATGTAAATTTACACTTAAAGTAGATATCAGTAGATTTATTTTGGATCTACAGTAGATCCACTCAGATTTATTATATTAGATCTAAGCAGAACTTAAACAGATCTGAGCAGATCTAATATAGTAGATCTGAGTAGATTTAAAGTAGATCTGATGATAAAGAAAGTGTAAATTTACATAGATCTATTTATATCTATTTATATCTATTTAGATCTAATTTGGATCTAATTATAGATCTATTTTTTTTATCTTGTTAGATTTAAATTAGATCTGCTTAGATTTAATCCATCTTTTTCCGGGTTTTATAAACATGCGTAGATTGAATATAAATTCTACGTTTTTTTTGGATCGCTGGTTACGAAATCTGTAGTTAAAATTTTAAAATTCAAAAAAAACGGCGGAAATCCAATATGGCGGACGAAAAAGTGAAAAATTTCGTGAAAATCTGACTTCAGATTTGCGTTCGGCGATCCGAAAATGCGTACTCCGGGTACAAATTTTTATGGAAATCTGTCTTGATAGAAAAATTTGTGCCGGATAGCGTTAAATAACAGACAATTTAACATATTTATTTCGGAAACTTTATCGCGCGCAAGTTTGACGTATTTAAACATTAGCCAATGCTTGTTTCTTCATTGGTGTAAGTAGCGATAACAGAACAGCACTAATAACGGTAATATTCAGCGGTACAAACCGATTCTATGTCGTTTTACATGCAAATTTAGTATTGCACGATTGTGAGAAATAGAGATCGTCAAGTAAAAAAAAAAAAAAAAAGAAAAACAGAGAGAAGCTAATATGCATTTTTTTTATATCAGTGTTCTTGTGCCTTTCGCGCTCAATCTTAATTAATCGATTTTACATTTTTTTGAAGATCCGTTTTCGAAAACCTGTTTTGGATAAATTGACGAAAAATCTCGAACAAAGATTCTCTCTCGAGATTTATCTCTCGACTATATATACACACACAAAACCGGCTCGGTGCCATCGCTAGTCGTATACGTATAATATATACGAAGAAGGCATGGATTTAATGGAATGGTGGAACGTTCGGTTGTCGTCGTCGTAGTCGTCGTCGTCCATCGCGTGTGTATATTGTGTTCCAGCGGCCGCGCTCACGTGACACTCGGATAGATTTGCGTCAATGGTGACCTCCGCGCGTTCGCTCCGCGGCCACGCATACCATGCCGCCTGGGCTGAGTTGCTTGTGCTGTGCCTGAATGCCTGACTGCGCGCCATGCCTTGTCGCGTGCATATACGCGTGTGGCACATCGGGGGAGCGCGGGTTCTTCTTTCTCTCGACTTTTGCACAATTTTATTTCATTCACTTGCGACGAATAAGACGCAATTTGTTCTCGCGCATTTTATTTATGTATTTTTTTTTTTAAATTTGTTAGCAAAAAAGCGCATGTATATATTAGCACGTAATTTTATTTATTTTTTTTTGAACATTTGTGGAATTTACATCTCGAGCCTTGAGAGAGATTCATATTGTCGCGTAAATTCTACTTAATTCTAAAGTTGTCTTTTTCTTTTGAACGATTTAAAATTTGCGAAGTTTCTTCGTCCAGAGTTTCTAAGAAGCGGTTTTTTTTGTTTTTTTTATTTTGTTCATAAATTTTTATTTTGTTCATAAATTTTATCGATTTTTTATATATTCGATTTATTATAAATGAATCACGAGACGAGAATGTGAACATTAAAATATAGATTAGCTACGCGTTCGAGCGACTTACATGTAATTTTTTTTCTTTTGTATATATTTCTCGACTTTTTCTTTTCTATTTGTAACAACTCGCGTCTACTTCGTGGCAACTTTTTCCTTCGACTTCTCGTGTTTTATGCGGACGAGTTTTTAAGTTTTCCACGTCAGAGAGTCCGCTGATAATCAAATAAAACTGCACCATTTACTGCCACCACGTGTAATCCACGTGGCCGTTCAACGAACTCAAATGCATCGGTCGGAAAAATTTCCACATTCAATAACAGTCTATTTGACTGTTAAGTGGCGACTTGTTAGCGCTCTCGCGGAGTTTTTTTTTTTTTTTTTTTTTTTTAGTCGCGGAGGTGCCGCTTGCAAGTTTAGGGGGAGCGGGGGTGTCTCGCGTTACCGTTTGCGTCGATTTATCGCCGCCTCGGTCGGCGTTGCGAAGAGAACGAGACAGAGAGAAGAAAGAGAGAGAGAGAAAAAATCTATTGCCGACAAAAATAAGGAAAAATCGTAATCGTCGACGTCAATGGATATAATTGCGAATCCGTGTATGAGGAATGCCGGTTTTCTTTTTTTTTTTTTTCACAGCCGTGCGATATCAATGTGTCACGTGTAACAAGAGTCGACGTATCAAAGGCGATAGAATTGGACCCGATAGACAGATTATTGATTGTTTCCGCACGTGTTACACGGTTCTATTAATAATATCGCAAAGAGCGACTGCGTGTGTACGCGGCCACAAAATAGCCGTTGTGCACGTCGGTTTTATTGTTTCGATCAAATGACTCTATTATCTCGAGAGAGAGAAAGAGAGAGAGAGAGAATTCATACATGCGTATTGTATACAATTGTGCGACCCCGGTTGGCGAAAGTAGACGACGCGAATTCAAATCCACATCGTGTACGTAGAGATACTCTACATGTGTACAGTCGCGCGATTTAGATAAAAGACCGGACGCGAGAAATTTCGAAACTCGCGTGTTTCGAATTGCGAGACTTTTTATTCGAAACGTCTCTATTTTAAAACATGTTTGATGCGATCGTTAAATTGCTAATCGCGCGCAAAGACGCGCGGATAAGAATAATGATATTGAACGCGATCGACATACATATTGTACTGCTATATAGTCTCTCTTGAAAGAGAGAGAGAGAGAGAGAGAGAGCGATCGTCGAAGGATCTCTCGTTGCGAGATATGTAAAGACTTTGTCTTTTTCACGCGCGCGGAAACGGAACGTATATACACGTTGTCCCTTTTCACGGAAACGCGTTATCTCCTCCCGTTATCGTTCCGCACCACTTTTCCGTCACGCACCACGGTTTAGATAAGACGAAGGCGGGAAAGAAGATATCGTGCGCATCGACGACGCGCGCGATAAAAAAAAAAAACAGCCTGTACTGTATACGTTCGTAATATCGAAACACGTCAGGAGATACTGTACTCTACTGCGCGTTTTACGCTCGTGGCCGCCGCCCACACGTAACTTCCGCCGCGTGGTAGATCACAAATTACGAATTTCCGCCCTTCGTTTCTCGATTGTGGCGGTCGTTATCGCAAAGTAGTAACGAGAACGTCTCGCTCCGATGTGTGTACTGTATACAACAAGCGCACGTTAGATGTAACAAATTTGTTTGCAATTTACACAGCACTATACGCTTTGAACAAAACGAAGCGCAAAAAATACACAAACGCAGAGATTAGGGTGAAAGGCTCTAAAAAAATTACTGACAGTGTCAATCAGATTTACTGTCAGTCGAAATTTAAACAATTTTTTAAATATTGTTTACGTTTTAAATATACTTGAAAACTACGTGTTATGTTACTGGAATAAATTTCAATAAAATTTTCAACAAATATCGTTGTTGTTAAAGTGAATAAATAAAAATTAAAGCCAAAGTACAAATTTGGAAGATAGAAACACGCTTTTTTTCTAATCACGTCCACTACTGAGAAAGTACGTAAAAGTTATTAGACGCAAAAAAATAAAGGAAACTTTACGCGGAAAAGAAGCCTGACAGTAATTGACGATAATATGATCATTTGGTTCTTAGTATTAGGAACGACAAAAAAAAAAAAAAATGCTAAACGTCACTCCCTACGTGTAATTTCGTAACTCGAAAATGCAAATTTTAGAGGAGAGCAACGTTTAAAACTTTATATGTTTTCCTAGTTAAGAGATTCTCTTCGGTTTCAAATTTTTATCTTTTTTATGAATATTGTTTTTTTTTAATATTTGATGACCACAGAGAACATGACTTTCCAAGTGTGTCACTATGCAATAAACTGAAAATCCCGTATGTGACACTTATGCAATTGTTCACGTAGGGAGTGACGATATGTATTTAATCAAATGTAATTGGAGCTTAATTCTTCAACTCCAGACGTGGGTCTCCCAGACCCACTCAAAAATTGCGCATCGGCATTTCTAGAAAAAATTAGTTTTTTTTTTGTAAACGCTCGTATCTTTGAAACTACTAAAGATTTTTTCAATTTGTTTTTGTTTTTATCGACGCAGAGTCGTTCAAACTTTCGATTCAGAGAAACAAAATTGAAAAACATCTTAATTGTTCGCGGAGATATTCGCGCGGCTCTCACAGAGACCCGGTCTGGCCGACTTGTCGTCATCATTTTTGAAGTCTGGCCACTTGTACCTTATAAAGCATGATCACGAGTCTAATTTGAGAATAGAAACATCAAGAATACATTGTAAAATATACGTGTTGCAAACATTTACTATTACATGATATTCTACAACGTACGCAAGAAGCCGTGCTTTTGGCACAATATATGTAGCGCAATACCGTTGTTCGAACAGATATCGCGCGGTTAATTATACCACATTCGTCATCGAAGCGACTCACCCGTGACAATAAACAGTTAGATATATATGCAATGACATCATTTCCGGTTGATTTCATTTTCTCGAACTCATCTTTTTTTAATTAGAAGGTTTTTTTTGTACTCACTAGTGTTGAATCGTGTTTTCAATATATTTCATGTCATAAAAAACCAGGAAAGAAACAACCCGATTATTCAAATGTATATTCGCGAAAAGTTTAAATTTGCATGGCAAAATTGTTTCTTTTGAAACGATGTAACGTTGATTTCGCATTTCGATTTAATATAAAAAACAGAATTAATAAATGGTAATTTTGAAAAAAGTTGTTTCCGAAACAAACAACTTGTAGGAATAAAATATATATGCGTAATATATGTAAAATACATATATGTATAAAAAATGTATGTAAAAAAATATACAAAAGATGTGTGTATATATTTTATATATTTAATAAATTTATTATGAAATATAATTCATTGTAAAAAAAAAACAATTTATTACAAAACGTACATATGTATATGTATAACATGTGAGTTAATTCAAAAAGATTTTTTAAATTCTACGCACGTGGATCAGATGTAATCGCGGCGCGTGCAATTAGAAAAAATTTCTTTGGTTCCTGCGATTGATTGGCGAGACGAGGGAAAAATCGAAGACGCGTTTTTGCCACCGCGCGTAACAAGGCGCGGTGTCGTCAGTCAGTCGGACATTGTTATTATCATTGTCGGTGCGCGTGGGCGTGCATCTCGTCGTCCAAGGGCGATTTCGACAAGCGAAATCGCGCTTGATTAACGTTAAAAGGAAGCAAACTCGTTAAGGATGTTTTACCAAAAAAAAAAAAATAAATGTCGAATTAAAGAAACGCTCGATCACTACGTAGCAACATCGTGACGAACAAACTCTTTTTTTTTTTGGTTACGTCTTACTCATCTTTTCTACTAAACTTCGAATATCTATAAAGTCGATAGTTCAGTCGACGCATCGATAACTTTGAAGCAATACTCGATATTATTTTGGCAAATTTATTGAACGTGTGTAATTATTTTGCGCAACCGCATTGACATTTCATTTTCGGACTTGTGTCCGTATTACTAATAAATGAATTTTCGCGTGACGGCAATAACCTCATAAATATATACAATACGAATAACACACGCGTTTGGTGGTCACCACGCGACGATACCTTGTGCGTGCGTGCGTAAACGTCGCACTCTTCGCGTCTCTCATATAATATAGCGGAGAGCTAGTTGTTTGCGACAAATGTCGTGTGCGGAGACGCGTTGTCATGAATAAATTCGCGAATTTGAACGCAATATGTCATTTCGTCGCGTTTTTTCTTCGTGAGAGAATCGTAGACGTATACATAAATACAACACACGAGTACACATGCGAGATCCTACATACGTCAGCAGACGGAGATCGACAGACGCACTTCGTTCTCTCGTGTACCGTATTTCGCGGTCGATCACCCCGAGAGCTGCTGCTGCTGCTGCTGCTGTTGCTGCTACCGCTGTGTTGTTCGCTTGTGTGCCACAACGATAAAGGCGGCGGCCGTCGCATGTTTTCGTCGCAACTGTCAGGAATAAGAATCAACCCATCCTCTTCATGGGAGGTATGACGACGACGCGACGAACGACACAACACGAGACAGAGCGCGCGCTCGTGAAATTCACTTGCAAAAGAGTGATGAGCGATAAAGCCACAAAACGCGTGACGTAAATCGCACGCGTCCGTTTCTTTTTTTTATCTCACAAAATTCATGAAGCGATCGTAAAAATAATCGGACGTTCCGACAGAACGTCCGTCGCGACTTTCTCCCAGATAAAACGTGCGACTTACGTCAGCGAGCGAGCCAGCGAGCGAGTGCGTAAGTATCGACGAAAGTACCACCGGAATCGCGCGACAAATGGCAGCGTCGATCGTGTACGCTACTGTGAAAAAAAAATCAAACTGTTCATCCGCAATTACCTATACAAACACCGACTGCGGAAATAATGACGCAATTGAGGCAATAATATCAATAGTAATAATCAGCATTTATAATTTAACGAGAACGGTTCGAACATCATTCTCGACGAAGAAGCGGGGAAAGAAAAAAAATGTAGAACGGCGACCTGAATCGTTCCGTCGCTCTTCTTCGTCGCGATGCGAACCTTGCGCATAAAAAGAAAAAAAAAAACAAAAACAAAAACAAAGCGACATTTCTTCGGATAATATCCCGATTCGCGTCATGAACAAAAGCAGCAAACGAACATGAATCAACAATCACGCGCCGATCTTCGGTATTCCAAAAACCGATTTAAAAATTTATTCCTCTGATGCTAATTCGAAGAAAATTTTAACTTACGTCAAGTTCGTATTATGTCGAGTGATTCAATATCCGGAAATAAATATCGTCGTGTGACAAACATTCCCGATGAGGAAGAAATGCTATGTGGTAGAGCTCTGCAAAATAAGAGACGAGATTGGAGAAAAATTGACAACTTGCACGTGTACGTCTGCTCCAAGTTCAGCCTGCACACTTTTTCAGGTTTTGCAAAATAAAATAAAAAAAAAAAAAAAAAAAAAAAAAAAAAAAAAAAACAGATTGTAATTTTTAATCTCGGATGCGATTTACATTCAATGTCGTAAAAATAATATTACTTAATGCGTTTTTCGAATGTTTGTATATTTAATATTTATTTATCTGTTAACATTTACATATCTAGAAAAAAGATGTAGAATTATAATATAGGTTCTTTAAATATGTATTTTTAATTCGTAATATGTAAAAAATACAATAAATTCACGAACAAATAAGAGCAGGTTCATCCACGTCACCATCAATGCTTCTTATTGTCCCTCCTTCATATACAATGTTTGAATTAAGAAGATCATGAAGGTGAATCTGTTTTATCGATAAAACTGAATTTTTTGTGCACACTAATCTTTTTTTTTTTTGGCTGTATGGATTGACAAATCCTTTTCTACAATTAAAATACATACAGCAAGAGTCCTGTAATTTATATAACAACGTTTATATTTGGACAACGTCCAAATTTATATAACAAAATAAAAAAGAATTTTTTTTTAACTCCAATTTTTTCATTTTTTTAATACAAATTTTTCTAGATCTCTCATTTTATGTACTTTAATTGTAGAAAAAACAGTTTTGTCGATAAAATAGACCTACTTTCCTAGATCTCTCATTTTATGTACTTTAATTGTAGAAAAAACAGTTTTGTCGATAAAATAGACCTACTTTAGGATCTCCTTAATTAAAGTTTTTTTTAGTCTGCTAATAGACTTAATTGTTCCTCTTACCTTTCGTAATGCCACATATTGCAAATAACGCTGTATAAAACGTATTTTTTTTTTCAATTTGAAAAATTGAAATTTTCCGCTGAAAAACTACAAAAAAGCTGCATTTGACAAAATAAAACTTTCGACGAGATCCGAATATTTAAGATACACACGTCTACGTGTTTTCTCGACGAGCAAGAACGAGCGGGTACATCCGCCAAGTTGCGGAAGCAGAAAAAAAAACGAACAAAAAAAAAGAGTTTAAATTACACATCCCGCAGTTTCCTCTTAGTAGTCGCGCGCTAGCGCAACTTGCGTTTCCGTACATACGTCGACGACTACCGAACGCACGGCGCGGGCGTTTCGGAGGAGGGAGAGTCTTCGATAAAATACATTCGCGTTCTCTCGGTCGCCTCAGTGTTGCTTTACGGTGTTCGCGGGTACGAGCGAACGACGCATCGCGCGGTGACGTTGGCAGAAGAGAGCGAAGCGTCCGTTGCAGAAAATACAGCCAGTCGTCATCGAGTAGAAGAACACACACGGTCGCTAGGAGAAACGGTAACGTGTGTCTGTGTGTGTGTGCGCGCGAAGAGACAAGGGAAGTAAGCGCGGTGAAGGGTGAAGGATAGACCAACCTCGGGGAGGGAGCGACGATGGACAGCGCTGCGGAAACGGGACGAAGCAAACGGGACGGGACGAAGAAAACGCCGTGAACACGACGGGGACGAGAAACGCTAAGGCAACAAACGGCCAATCGACATCCTTTCTCGCGGTACAATAGTTGCTGCTCCGATTGCGCACGCGAACGCTTTGACCGGCTCACTTTTCGGCTGGCGTTGCCAGATGGAGGTTAGGTGGCTCGTCGGTCGGTGATAACAGTGTATCACACAGCGGCGGTGGATGGGATGATCGTCTCGTAGGACTTGAGAGAAATTAATCCAGTGTCTATTCGCCAGTGCGTGCGTGTGTGCGTGTCACGTTATTCGCGAGTGTCCCGACTTGCTCGTTTAAAACGCGTATTGTGCGTGCACACGTTCACGTGCCGACGGTGTGCTGCTGTTCGTTTTTTGCCTCCACACACAAATAAATAATGTCAAGCAGTGTGTGCCACGCGCCCTTGCCAGCACGAATGGAAGCGTTCACCACGAGGCTCTGCCTGCGTGCGGTCGATCAGTATGAGCGGCTTCTGCAAACTCATTTCAACAAGGTACGTTGACAAAATAAAAAATCGATTGCCGAACCTCGAGGGCGGTGGGAAAGGGCTTGTCGCGTTTTCATTGAAAAACAAAAAAACAAAAAACAAATTGTACGGTGCTGACGACAACTTCACAATGTGACAACCTCTTCTGAGTTTTAATTTTATCTAAAAGTGCACACACACACACACACACACACACGCGCGCGCACACAGAAGCAACATTACTTGCAAAACACCTTGCTAATGGTTCATACTTCCCAATATTAATTAACATTTGGTAATTCCATCACGAACCCGAGGACTTTTCTCTGTATCGTTACAATAAAAAAAAAAAAAAAAAAAAAAAAAAAAAAAAAAAAAAA
>QVNV01012123.1:0-10325 GCA_014825455.1 Pseudomyrmex pallidus
TGCTGCGCAGCTGCGTGATTCTCGTCCTTCAGACGACGATTCTCGTCCTCCAAGGAGAGCCGCAGATTCTCGAACTCTTGCAAACGTCGATTCTCGTCGCGCAAACGACGCACCTCGTCCTCCAGTGAGAGTCGTAAGAGTTTCTCTCTCTCCATTCTCAACTCGAGAGTCGATAGATGAGATTGCAAGTCCGAAACGGAATTCCTGCGAAAAAGAGTTTAAGCTCATCGAGTTGTTTGTCATTTGTATCATCACACACAGCTTGATCGCATATACATAGATACTTACGCGTTTGAGTTGCATGAGTCGATGAGTCTGTCGTCAGGCCATTCTTGAGGATGTTGCTTCGTCGATCTGTTGGAATCTGAAAGTTGATTCTTCCAACAATCCACAATCGCGTCGTTGTGATTCTTCGTGTCTTTGATTGGCGTTAAATTGCTGTGCGGCTTTGAGATCGAGTGAAGTGGTTTTGTAACTCGTGGTGATAATCTTAAACAAAATATAAATAAAAGAAATTTTAAATAAATTTATTATTGCATTAAATTATTTTTTGATATTGTTTGTTTTTTACATACCTTTCTTCCTTTGATAACTTATTCTCGCTCGGCGCCGGACTCGAGGCAGTGCTGGCATTGGAGATCACTGTGGCAGGTCTGGCCATCGTTAAAATCACTTCCGAGCCGTTATTGCCGTTTTCTTGTCCGTTCGACGGTAAAACACTTAGAGTTGACGCGCTGTTACCGCACAGATTCTCCCTGGATCGGCATCTGTTCTGGATCTCCAGCATATTGTTGTTCATCTTGTTCGAGTTTTGATTCGGATTCATCACGCTGTTCACGAGATTGTTATTGACGATATGATTGTCGTCGGAGATGTAGTCGGGATTAATCAGTCTCATAAGATCCTCCTGCAACGTGCTAGACGTCAGATTCGCGGAGTTTCGATGGGAATTTCTCATTCCCGGCTTCGGTCGAGGACTTTGATTCCTGGAACCGCCGCTGGAAGGGGTGCGATTTCCACCGCGGTGCTTGTTGGCCCGTCGTAATCTGGGTGACACGCTGCCGGATCCGTTCGACAGTTCGTCCTCGCTGGGCAGCGCTGTCACTTCCGGACAACTGAGATCCGAGATCCGCACTTCCGGTGGCAGGCTCGCCGGGAAGTCCTTCGACTGTCGATACTCGACGCTTACTTTATGCGGCACAGGTCGCTCCGATATACTGGTCTTCAGACAGGTGACCTTCTCGCCCACTTTGAAGTCGTGCGGTATCTCGTATTTGATGGACTCCCGATTGTGATCGCAGTTGCTGTCGTTGCTGCGTTTCCTCTCGTTGCTAACGTGCTGACACTCGATATCGTACTTAACCAATTCTATATCGTACTTGCTATTCCTTCTCTCGTAAATGTCCTCCGAATAGTCGTAGCCGATCCTCTTCGCTGGATGATTCCGCGCATCGTGTTCGTACTTGGCCGACAGTCGTTCCATCATTTTCTCTTCTTGTATCTCGTATTTGGAACTTCTGTCCGGTTTCGTAGGCGTCTCGTAATCGTATTTACCGCCGCACTGCTCGTATTCGTTGTACCTACCGAGATTGTTATTGCTGCCCGATTTTGGCAAACTGTAAAGGGCGTTGTGCGCCAGTGGCAGTGAATTCGATGCGCTCAGCTTCTGATGACCACCTCCGTGATGTTGCGCGTCGTTCTTGTGAAGTTCTCTCTGAGACGCGTACAGATTTTCCTGCTTGATCTCGTAACGCTCTTTCTGTAACTTAACATAATTCGTCGCAACGTGGTCCGAACCGCGATGCGCGTTGTCCAATTGTCGCTGATAGTTCTCGTGTCGCGCGTTTTCCTGCAGCATTTTCGACGATACGTAATTGATTTCTTTCGTGTAGTGCTCATGACCGTGGTCGCGATGCTTCGAACTGTCCGCGAGTTGCTTGGCGCTCGCATAATGGGACTTGTCTTTCTTCTGACTGGATTTGCTAGGTGTCACGACTTGGTAGTTCTGTCGCGCCGGTAACGGAGGCGGCGTGCCGTTCGCGCGATGATTTCCATCTTGATCCTGCGGTTCTAGAAGTTCATACCTAAAACAAAAAGCGCTGTTTTCGTTTTTTTTTTTTTTTTCATTTATTGAACGTCAGTATTAATCACGAATCGATATATAAATTATATGCACGTTCAACGATCTACAGTTTACGCTTTGGTTTAACAAACGTTACCGCGACGAATTGTGAGAATTAATTTGCTCTTGCTGTTAATCACTCACCAACGATCATCAGCACTACTGTGTCCACTACTGCTGCTAGTCATTGTACCCTCCAACGGAAACCGTGGATCGTTGAACGATCTAGAGCTCGATCCAGTACCGTACCCGGAGCTGTTGCTCGATCGCGGCGGGCTGAACGATCGATCGTATCGTCGTTGATGCGACATCGCCGTTTGTTGGCTCGGTGTATTGTCCGCGCTCGTTACATTCTCGTAATCCCCCTCGTAATTGTTCGATAGATAATGGCAGTTTTGCAACGTGCAGCCTCTATCGTATGGAGAAAGAAAAATTCATTTATTATCTTGGTTCAGTTATATTGTGTATTTAATTAGTTTAAAAAGCTTTTTTTTTTAAATAAAATTTTAAAAACAATCTGTCGATGCGATTTTATTTAAAAAACGACAAAAGAAAATGTTACATTAATTTATTATTTTAATTTAATTATTTAATTTATTAAATAATTAAATAAATAAAGTAGTTAAAAAAGAAAGAGGCAAAGCTTTAGGATCTTATACCTTCTTGGGTTTCCTTCGTTGGTCGGCGGTATCACAGTGATGGTAACCTGGGCGCTAGTTTTCAATAGATCGACCATTTGATCGTGACTCAAGGTCGACACGGCCACCTTACAGATCTCGACCAGCCTGGAGGCCTGTCTCAAACCAGCCTGCCACGAGAGGCCCATACTTTCGACTTGCGTCACAACACCGTCCGGTTGAACGTGAAATCCCAATTGTCCCAGACTGTTTCTCTTCAACGATAACTCCGAGGCCGGTGCGCCTTGAGTTACGGCGCGCAGCCGAGCCACAATTTCCATTAACTCGTCCCTCTCGCCGTAATCACCGCGTACGTGTATGGTAATGCACTCGCCTTGATGATGATACAATCTCAAACTGGAGCGCAAAGCAGGGGGAAAAAAAAAACGTTGAGGTCGCAATTAGTCGTTCGATTTCCGATCGTTCGCGAACGTTCTTACGATAAACTGGTTGCGAATAATGCAATAATGGGCGGTTGTTGCTCTAACAAGCGACTTAATAAGAGGTTGTCGCGATTAAAAGTTTATTTTAAGTGTTTTCTCAATAATATTCAAAAACAAACTCTAAATTCTAGACAATAATAGTCATCCGCGCGTGAAGGTATTAATTATTCGATTCTTTTTAAAACACTCGGAGATAATTACCTGTTTGTTTGAGCGTGCCACCCGAGCACGCTCACGCAGGGAGTAACGAATACTATCTGTCTCGAGTGTTCCTCGATCAGCACAATGGTGTCTATGCTTATACCCAAGTAACAGTCCGTGTTCTGATTGCTGTCCTCGAGTATAACTTGCCAGCAGATCGCGCCGCGCTGCGACGCGTCGCAAGAAAGTCTCGGTCGTACCGTGGTCTTCTTCTTACTGCTGAAGGAGAGCATTGCTGTTTCGCAAAACAAAAAGAAACTATAAGAATCTCATAAATTCGTTGTGTATTTTACATATATTTAACAAAAGAAATTGATAAAATTAATTAAGAGAAACTATGAATATATAAAATTTGTTGAAAGTGCAACTTACAGAATTTCTGACCGGTGTCGACGACTGTGGTGGTAATGTAAGTCGGGGTCGTAGCTAGATCCTTCAAATATTCTTGTCTCGTTCTTGTAGCCATCGTGGCGAATTTTTCAGACCTGCAAAACACACACACATACATATATAATTCAGTCCGACTAATTTTATTGATATGTAAAATCGAAGAAAAAAAAAGCAATCTCACCAGTGAGCCGCGTTTTCGGCGTTTATGACCTTGGCCAGAATAAAGTCCGCGAAAGTCTTTCCCTTCGTGAATGTAGCGCCTTGCGGAACAGGTGGGCCAAAAATGGGCACTTCTTTGCTTCTGGACACTGCCACGCTGTACTGCGTGTTGTCGGTGCACGGATTTATTACTCGCACAATGATGAACACGTGTTGGAAATGTGAACGTATTCTTCGCGGGCTGAAAGGCAACGCGCCGGGTTCCTGAAGACCCACGCAATCGTATAAAATTTTGTAATTTTGTTATAGAGAAAATCTATTTATTTTTAACGGTTAATTACTTTCTATTGCATAGTATGAGATGAATTATTTCTCAAACTTCTGACGTAAGTATGTGACATACGCGATTGTTCTGACCTCGATGCGACGGCAATAAAACGTTCGATAAAATGAATCACTCGGCTGCGATATCTCACCTCGCTCCTCATGAATAAGCCGCATAATAAATTTAAAGCGCGCGCGAACATGCAAGAACGGTGTGTCATATCCGCGTTTTGTCGCGACGTAATCAGGTAATTATTACACAATTGCGCAATCACCTTGATTCGATTCGCGATATACAAAACGGAAACTTTACCTGAAAAACTATGGTTACTATGTCGTTTCCGATGTGTCTCTTCCTCAGCAATTGCTGCCGGTTGTTAGGCGTGAAAGGTAGCATGGTAGACACGTGAAAGGTGACTTCCGCACCGCGATGCGTCGCTACTACCGCGTGCATACCCGTCGAGTCGTTTTTGGTGTCCAGTCCAGCCTTGTAGCCCTCGAATCCTCGCAGTCTTATTCTTTGGCCTGTCGTGGAAACATGCAATTATCTCAATTGCCTTCGGTGCGCGCAGCAGAAGAGAATCTCGTTACTCTCCTCGATGTGTTCCGAGTCTCGTTCTCTGAGCGCATTTACACCGAGCAGCAAGCATCGACCGCGATATTTTTTCCGCGGTTTTTACTCGAATTTGTCACGTTAAGAAAATATTTTTGCGATTACGCGATTATATACTCGAGAAAAAAAAATGCAAAGTAAAAAATGACAAGATACACACTGCAACCTGTTGATTGCATCGAAACAGGTTTAAATAAGCGAGAACATATATTATCAATCTCTCTGAATTAATCTTTTGTTTGTTTTATTCCTGTTTAGATACGTGCAAAAACGTGTCGTTGGTAATTTCGCTCGCAGGATTCATCATCCGGCCTGCGTGAAAAACAACGCAAAACGCAACGGCGCGACGCTCAGGAGGAAACAAAAGCAGGACGCGCGTTTCTCTTTTAGAAAGCGACAGCAACTTAGTTAACTAAGGATAACTAAGATGATCGTAAACGCGATGATTCGCAGAGTTCAACACGTAACAACCGCGAAATTACGTGCACACATTCGCGGATGATTAGCACCGCGAAGAGCGCCGAGCGCAACATTATTCCGCAACATTGAATCGATTAACTGACAATAAAGTGACTCTCGAACTAACGTCGCAACACTTGCTGAATTGCTTGTAACGTCGTGCAAATTATTTTTTTTGTTTTTAAGTTGTAGTATCTACAAAGAAATGATTTTTATCGATTTTTGATGGAAATTTTCCGATTCGCTAAACGTGATAATTGCAAAAACTTTCTAACTGTAAAGAGAAAGATACTTTCTTCATTTCCTTTCTAATAAAACTAATTACACAACATTGTAAATCAGAACAATTTTTTTCATAACGCGACGTTCGTACAGAAATGGAACAAGCGATTTTAGAAAGTAAAAGTTAAATAAATGAACAAGGAATACCGATAGTGTCCAGGAACTCCGAAAAAGCCGATCCGGCGTGCTGATTGTTGTACATTTCCTCCTCGGTCCTCTGACCGGCTCGGCAGTACAGGACGCCAACTTTGTACGTGTTGGACAGCATTTGTTCGTCCAGCTTGGTCAGTGCGTCCTCGGCGGCAGGCGTGCCGAGCCTCAGGCAGCTCAGTTGCACTTCCGGCGCGATCAGTTCAAGAAGCTCTCTCGTGGGTTGCCGGCCCTGCGGCCTGATGCCGAGAGCCTCCTCCGGTACCGAGCCCCGCAACGTCAGCAACTCCGACGTGCGCACGATCACGCGGTACTGATTGACATCCTTGCGGATGCTGATGGCCACTGGTCCCAGTTGCGGATCCATGCCAAACCAGTTTTGATGCTCTCGTCCTGCGACAGAAAAAAGGTATTTTGTGTTTTTCTCGTGAGCAAATTAGATGTTTCTTTGTTTACTTACCGAGGAAGTATTTCCGGTAATAGTAAGCTCCTTCGTCGACACTCTCGATCGGCAGCGGTCGCTTTTGTAGTGGACAAGTATGCTTCCACATGGTCTCGCCCGGTAGCGGTTCCAAGACGGACATCCCGTAAGACAACGATGGCCGATGAATCCCATTGCCCTGAGAAAAGCGAGTAAGACCGACCTCGCGTTCCCCTTCGCCACCGATTTCGTTGCGAAAGAAGGGACACGGCTCCAGCAGATCATTACCTGAAATCGGCAAGAAAACATTTGACAAACGATACCACATTATGCGATAGACTTTGTTTTACACCAGGCGATTCTCTTTCAAAACATACCCTTTCCATCGCCGGCGTCATCTTCGGGAGTCTCGTCGGGAGTGGCGGCTCTCAGAGCGCTAGCGGCGGACGCCCCGGTGGCCGTGTTTCTTCTCTTGGCCAAAAGAATTCCTCTAAGCCTCGCGGCGTAGCTCAGATTCGCCGTCAACGACTGACAGTCGTAGTGGGCGAACGCTCGTCTTCGATGTCGTTCCTCCACGTCGGCCGACGCCACCGGGCTGGTACACGACTCCTCCATCGTTCGCGGCGGCTTACCGCCCCACAATCTGTTCAGCTTCAGCCGCTGTTTCGGACTGGAACCGGCACCATTCGCGCCGCCGTCGACGTCGTCGAGCTGCTGACCGGTAACTCCGTCTTGCTGATGAACGCGACGCAGATAATCGCCAGCGACAGCACCGCGCTGCTCCTGCAGCATGGCGAAGAAATTCTCGCCGGTCGTGATGGACTGCGCCACTATGTCGATGCTCCCTACGCGAGAAGATTGATTGTCAACGATATGTACCAGTTTTTTCATATCGTAAAAAATAAACACGAAATTCCAAACACTTACCGTGAGACCCATACTCCCTCCTGAGAGGCGTTTCTGGCACCCTGGACGCGGGATCCGGACTGTGAGGAAGCTCCAAGCTGGAGTTGGACCTGTGTAAGGCCAATCCACGACCCACGCGGCTCACCGGCCCTCCGCTGCCGCCGCCGTTGATTGGCAGACTCGCGATCATCTCTTCATTCTGCAAACACAAGAAACACGAAGAAACACATGAGAACTGCAATGTGATTTACGACACTACTAGATAGCCGGAGAAAGTTCGTTTTCATCGCGAAATACGACGCGTAATTTTTTTTTGGTGTAACAGGGTAGTCGTTCGCCACGCGGCTTAAGTAGAAATAATCTTAAGTGTGTCTAAACAAGCGCGAACTAGGACGACTAATTAGAGACGTCGAGCCTTTCGCAGTTGTGCGTCTTTCGCTCAACACGTAAATGCATCTACATAAATACGCGCGCAAATTACACACACACACACACGCACACAGAGAGGAAGCAAATTCCCCCAAGAGTTCTACATATTCGCGCGACAAGTTCAATCATCCTACGAAGTGGCTCTTGCGCCGTTGGCGACTCCGTGTTTTTTTTCGCCGTGTCTTTTCCTCTTAATGAAATTGGCCCTTAATTACGATAGCAAGGTCGACGGGAAGAGAGCAAAAAAAGAGTGGGATAGATTAAAAGTTGCGAAGAAACACTCCCCGATCCTGCTAGTCACCGTCGCTATTAGACTCGTAACAAAATTATGTTTTTTTTTTTTATTTTTCTCTTATGTCATTTTAATAAAACGAACAAAAAGTTGTATTAATAAAAAAACCAGCAGCTTGACTCTCTTTTTCTCCCGTTTTAATCTAATATATCTAAGTGACTTTTGTTGTTCTCTCATGGGAATAACGTACGCGATAATATAATAATTAATTAAGTTTCCTAATTCCGTAGTTTTGCTACCATCTTTTCTCTCGCTTTTCATTTTATATCATTATTTTTTTTTTAAACATGATCTAACATCTTTGCTACACAATTCAACGCGCGTTTTTTTGCGTTATGTAGAAATATGTGCTCGATACAAATTTACACGTGCTTTTAAATTGCATTTTTGACTCGAGAAAAATTAAAGACGCAAAGAGGTTTGTCTCTCCGCCCTCCAATTGAACTCGCAAAGGGAAAGTCACTATCACGACGATCTCTTCTCCGCATCAGCTTCTGGTTGGTATTCGCGTTGGCGCCGTCTGGCTCTCTCTCTCTCTCTCTCTCGCGTTCTTTCTCTCTCTCTCTCTCAAAGCTTCCGCGGCAGAGAGCGTTAATTAGCCTCGTTCCCGATCCTCGAAGAGCGCACCGCTCATTGTCGGCGCGATGTATGGTTTACGCACACGCTCTCCTACGCAACACACGGAAACTCTGCTTGCGTCGTGAATGCACCTGCCGTTGCTTCCACGTCCGCAATCGCTCGACCGGACCCGGACCGAAATGAACGTATCCGGTGAATGGAGTCGTGGTCATATTGTTGCAACCCTTCCCTCCCGCCTTCGAGAACCGTCCGAAATTGTTGCACGCGAGATCGTGTCGAGCAAGCGAATATTGCATTATTCTGAACGAACACGCATATCCGCCAACAACGCGTGCGCTTCGCATGTGTCCGTTTGGCGGCAGCTGGCTTGACAGTTCGGGTTACATTGTTCAACTTTGACAAACCCGTTCGCAATAGCTCGGTGCGCAAAGTTGCCGCACCGGGCGACCGCACTATTAAAACTTGCTAGTTTCGAGCGTTCTTAGCGCTTTGCACTTACACGGTTCTGTACAGTTTCTGACAGATTGATTTTGTCAAAAGTTTCAGCTGTGTTGATCAGTTTTTTAAATTAATTACTAATTTTCTCTCTTTCTTTCTCTCTGATCTATATTTGTATAAAAATTTACACTTGCGTACAAGTTAATTAATTAACTCTCTTCGATCGCGTAGACGTGAGCGCGACGCTGACTGGATTCAGCAGTTTTTTCAACTGTTCCCGAGGAGTTTCCATTTTGATTGGCTTCGGCAATCAGAGTTGCAAGTCTCGGATATCACTTCTAATTAAATACCGTTTGCGTGCAACGCGTTATTCGACCCTGATATATCGAACTTCGCTCTCGGTTTCGCAATAGAGTGACAACGCGTTGCAAAAAAAAAAAGAAAGAAAAAAGAAACACGTACCCCGAAGGTGTTCGGTGCTGAGAGCAGCTCCGGATCATTGGGAGGGGACGCCCAGGCAGGGGCCCCCCCCGTTGCATTCCGCGCATTCCGCACGTCTCTTTACTGCACTCGCTCGCACTCCTCCTCGCGCCGTAGTTTCGTACGCGCCGGATGCGCACGACAGAGAAACCGAGACGTTTGCCTAGTCAGGAATGTGCGCGCACGCACATCGCAAGTATTAAATCTTCAATACACGCGCGTATTATCGCACACGCCGAATCTAACTGCGAACGGAGAAATACGTACGTGCGATCAGTTAAATTTTTCTTAAGCTTTTCTAACACATCGTCGTCTTATGTACGTCTGATAATTTCACACAATATGACGTGTACAAATGTGTGAATACCTTTCTTGCACATTTTATTTATACGTCAGTAAAAAATTGATAAAAAATACGACAAACATAACGAAAGCATTAATTTAATCGAAAAAAAAAAAAGAAAACGATGAAATAAAATTGATCGGTACGACATGGGTTTATTTTTCTCTTTCACGCTTTTTTTTTATCGCAAACTCAATATTCATGCATTATAGATACCGATCGCATCTCTCGAAGGAACAACAAGAGTTGCATGTGCACACACGGGAGGAGGGTCGTAAAACACGGAGATGCGTCTCCGTAGATTCGCTGTCTCGCAAAGACGTGGGTGCGCGAGAGAATACCGCGAAAGAAAAACAAGTAGCCACGACCTGCATAATGCGGGTCTCTATTTCAAGGTAAGTTTGTACTGCATTAAGTCGCGCTTTTCTCTTTGCGCGTCAACTTCGCGTCTTCTTGGCGCGACTAAAATACTTGGAAGTCTAACTTTCGATAAGAAGTTTAAAAAAGAGAAGCAAATGCGAGTAACGCATTACGGTATCGAGAATAATATGTAACGAACAAACGCGCGCGCGGTTTAATGAGCGCGGCGAGAGAAGCGCGCGAAGTTCTGCGAACAC